>JAGXCT010031910.1:7599-21141 GCA_022495035.1 Philopotamus ludificatus
AATAAATAATCTTATGGAGTCAGATTAATTTATCCGCGGAGCTTGAACCCCTAAAGACTTTTGCTTAAAAAAAAATTATAGCACCCGCGCGTGAACAAACTCAGCATCTATCTACAATATTCTTTCTGCCATTTTACTGCAAATAAATACAAATCTTATGGAGTCCGATTTTTCTATACGACGGAGCATAGCCCCCACACTGCTAAAAATTTAAATTCTACCGCTGAATATATATTCGATATAAATCTAATAAGAAAAGTATCCTTCTCGAAATATTATTTGAGTCATAAATATTAGTTAGAACAAAAAAATTAATCGTTAAATGTTATAATCATTTTTTTTTCATCATAAGTGTATGTATAATATTATTTTTTTCGAAAGACCTCCGCGACCCCGGAGAATGAACCTTGAAAATTATTGACAAGTTAACGAGAAAGCGTATATAATGTTGCCAGTTGTCACGCCGGACGCATCTGAGAACGAACCCGGCGCCGACCAATGAGAGCGCAGCCCGCGGCGCCATCTTGTTTAGTTAGCTGAATCCAGTCGCACAGCCGCGTCGCCCAGGTATTATATCGTTCTTCGGCTTGTCGGCGCCGCCCCCGACGGCTCTCTACGACCTCCTCCCCATCTCTCCCTTCTATTTTCCTCAATTACCGCATGCGAAATTGTTACATTTGAATTTTCGATCGCTCTCCATATCGTTTCCTGTCAACCGGTACGTATTTCGCCCTATTTATCGCGAATGTCATCGGCCACATCATCTCATTTCACAATATCTTATTACAGCTCATTCGTCAGTCCTAATTTAGGAAGTAACGTTCAGTGTAAATTTAACTTTACCATGATTTCACTTATAGATAGATCATCATTTAAATTAAATCATAAATGACTTATCACCACATTTACAATAATTATAAACGTATAATTGTACAAATCCATATGATTTTTAAAATCATTGTTTAAAAAAATGTTTATTATAAATAATTTAAAATATTATCCCGGATTGACATTTATATTGTGTAATTTTTGTATCCGTTTGAATCGTGCAATGTGCGTTTATTTATATTTGATAGCCGTTCGTCGTGCAATAAACGTATAATATTGGGTCAAGTTCCGTTCGTATCCCAATTTCCAGACGTTAATTTGAATTTTATTGATCAAACATATTGTTGTGCCTGCCTCATAAATTTTTATTTCCATATAATATTTCATTTTTATATTGGAAATGTATAAGAACGTTTCATGAGTGAGCTCAGTGTAAGCGCAAAAATCTGCATTTACACTAAAAATAATAACAAATATGACGGGTAAATTAAACTATCTAATTATCGCCGATTGATATTTATAAAAAAAATATCTACTCGTAATTATATAATGAAAATCGTTAAATTATTGATTTATTTCAGATCCAACATCATGTGTGACAGAAAGGCAGTTATTAAAAATGCGGACATGGGAGACGAGATGCAGCAGGACGCGGTCGATTGTGCGACCCAAGCTCTCGAAAAATATAACATAGAGAAGGTAGCCCCCATTTTCGTTGCTGCGATATTTGTAACGATGATGTTTATTCATTTAACGTGTTTGAATTTTTAGGATATCGCCGCTTTTATCAAGAAAGAATTTGACAAGAAATATAATCCGACATGGCATTGCATAGTCGGCCGCAATTTCGGCTCTTACGTGACACACGAGACCCGTCATTTTATCTACTTTTATCTCGGTCAGGTCGCTATATTGCTCTTTAAGAGTGGTTAATTAAATATATATAGCCCCCGACTTAATTATACCCTCCGTCGTTTACTATTCAGTGTTCATTCTCGTCACACTTGAAGTTAATTTCCCAAATTACCAATATTTTTCTGTGAAATTCTTACGAGTAGAAAAATTTTTGTGATACAGTAACAACTCGATCTCAACGGGCTGATGCGAACGAAGCGGCGGCTATTAAAACTATAATTCACGGGAAAAAAAATTCTGCTCATATGGAAAATAAATAAACGCACATTTTTTTTACCGAAAATTCATTTTGTTTATCTTCGAACGATACGTCTAGACGTGTTCTTCGTTTTGTTTAATAATTTCCACCGTATATTTTGTCCGTTGAATCGAGGCCTTACTGTACTTGTTCATTTGTGCTGGGAAATTTTAATTAATTTAATAAATTAAGTTGCAGACGTCCAAGTATCCTGCGATTACTCCCTGATTATTATAATATTGATGTTATAATTTATAGTTATATATGTTGGTTGTATTTATACGGCAATTGGTAGAAGAATTATCAATTACTTGATATAAGTGCGATATATTGATGATCGTATTATTCGATAATATGCGGCTTTATTTTATTTCATTGTCATTAATTTTACGTGTTAGGGTATTCTCCACAAATCTTTATGTTTCGAATCTACATTAGTCTTATATACAAAGTACTATTGCACTATAAATCTTTTTCTTTTGATGAGTATATTGAAAAATAAATGTTTAAAACAATGGTATTGAGAAAATGAACAATCTTACAATGGTAATTGTTTTTTGTTGAAAAATTGTAATTGTTTTTTTGTTAAAAAAAATATGAAAAATTAACGGCTCTCAAAGTTGACACAATCAACTTTTCAACGGATTTATTACATAATCGTATATTTGACTTGAAATATTGATGGATTTAATATTTTGTGTAAATATATCAGTACTCAATAAATTAGAGGAAATTTTTTCATAACAAATTTCCCCTTAAATGTGATTTTCGTTGGTTTTTTTATTTAAATATATATATTTGAAAACATCTTCATTCCGAAAGAAAATTATTTTTTATATCCTAAGCTATCCTTTGTGTACTCCTCTATTCAGATCGTTGATGAAACAAATTGTGATAATTATTTTACTAAATTAAAGTGTGATGTAAATGACGCTCTAGTAAGTATAAGCGTTTATCAAAGATCTGAAACGCACGTGATGTAAAATCTCTTCGCTCTACCTTACATTAATAACGTATATATCATAATCGTCGCTGTCACAAAAATTATATATATAATGTAAACGTTACGTTCGTGGGAAATTTATCAATATTATTTTCTCGCATTTCGAACATATCTTATAAATATAAATAATACAAATATTTACTGGCGTTGTTTTGATACGTTTTCGTCGTTGAATAATGTAAAACAAATCCCTTCTCGATTTGTCAATGTGTATCGATGGAAATATAATTTTGACGACGGTCTCACCACCGAGGCGGGCAATTGAGCTTAAATTAAATAATATACGATTAACTATCATTTTCACATAGCTTAAAACTGACCCATTAAAATTATTACGGTGAGTTTTCTGTAAACTAGTTATAGATAACGTTTTCATTACGGCTTATGATGCATGTATTCGACGTAATAAATGCATATACTAATTAAACAAAAGTCTTGCGCAAAATATTGTAAAATAATATTAATAAAGTATATTTCATTATCACTAGTCAGTACTTAACGTCGGGGCCGCGGCTCCGGCATCGCTCACACCGGCATGCCGCCGTATTATATTCAATAAATTGTTATAAAATTTAATTATTCGAGTATTATAAATGTCTCATTTGAATCTTCTCGTTTATCACTTATTAATGTTGTACGACAAGTGACGTTTCGTTTGATTAAAAATTTATTATGTGTATTATTCTCTCTCTCTCTCTCTTGTACATTTTGTTATAATAACGATCTTGTGTTTCCGCAATAATACGTAATTAGCACAACAATGTTAATCGGCACATATTGTTACGTTTGCCTATCGCGGTAGGTAGTTTTAAAATGCAGTCAGTCTTACAATATGTACTCGCTCGGAGTATTATAATGTGATTATAACTTTTTTTGGATGTTACACATTGGCTATCACTGAAATTATCGTCGTTTTTAATATTATGTGTATGAAAAAAAATATACTGTCACTGGAAAAAATGTTTGGTTGTTAATTTGTGGCAATAAAATCCTCTTTAATGTTGTATACGATTGTGTTTTTATTATTACCTAATTATACGTTTCGATGAGATTACAGTTTGAAACCAGAATGTATTGAGCAGACGCCGAGCGTCAGGTTCTCGTACGAGACGTGGCGGAATCCGACGTTTTCTATCATGCTCTTGAAAGCTTGCTGGAAAAAAAATTCGGAATGAGTTACGCATCATTTTTTTTTGTTATTTTAATAATGCATAATTATATTTACTTGATCGGGAAATTTTCTTATGCTCTCCACCAAATATTGATACGATTTCCATTGTCCGGCTATCAACTGGCCCATGACGGGGATGACTTGGAATGAATACTGGTCGTATAAACTGTTTTAGCATAAATTATAATTATTAGAAATTTATTGGTATATTAAATATTTAGAAAATGTCAATTGATTTTATTTTTGTACTCCCGATCCTTCTTTATATATTTTTTGATAAGACCTATAAGCCCTAGAGTCCTATAATTTGGTTGCCACGAGCCGATTTAATCGTCTTCTGCTGTTTACCTAGTATTGCCCAAACCGACGACTTGGCATCGTAAAATAATAAAAGTATGCATATACATTTTGAACAGTCTTGTATATTGCTTCAGGGGCGTATAACATTTTTTTAAACATATATTTAATTAAAAAAATGCTATATATTACATGGACCCAAATGTAATTAAATTATACGAAATAATTATCATTATTTTCTATGACCTTTTGTCATTTATTAGGTAAATTGAAAAAGCCTTTTTTATAAAACTCTGCAATTCTACGCAAAACAAAGATTGAAGACTTCTCACGACACATAAAATATTCAAAAAACGCCTTTTATATATAGTCAAAGGACTGAAGAAAACTAATCTGAAACTATTTTTTTTTCGAAAATGGGACATTACATTTGGGTCCATCTAATACAGTGGTTTTTAACCTTGTTGGAAGTACTGAAGCCCACCAGTTTCATATGCGCGTTCACCAAACCCTTATATCATACGTCGTTAACTCGGGTCGAACCCAGGTTAAGAACCACTGATCTACAATATATATAATAATACATAACGTTTAATTAAGAGCAAAGATAAAGAAGTCATAAAAGATCTGGATAATTTGGTGTATCATTTGAGTATTTCTTCAGACAAAGATTAGGACTTTGAAGAGGCACTTCGACTTAGGAGAGGCAAACGTCATCGGATAGAAGAACTAAAATGAGAAGTTGATGATTGGCCTTATTAGACTATAACGTGAATATGGGCACAGTTGATAAGCCTGATATTATGTTCAGTTTCATAGACGTGCTCCCAAAAATTTAGTGATTTTCGACTAAGTATAATTACACATTTGAAATTTTTTTAATAAAATAAAATGTTGAGAACCATTGATATTGTTTAATTTATAAAAAAACTACAACATAACATAAAAATAATTTAAGGTCTGCTAAGAAGTCGTTTTTTGCACTTTTTTTATAAATATTATATATGTAATATAAGTCCAATTGTAACAATTGTTTTGTTATGTTAATATACTTGTTCCCGACATATCTTGACATTGGTAGCCATATTAGATGCTTTCTTTATTTTTGGGCTCTGTATTCATCGAACAATCACTACGGACAGTATGTATTAAAAGATAAATATTTGTATATGGATATCAAGCAAATTCTGCATGTTATGATTAATTGACTTCGATCAAGGATCTCGGAAATGCAAGATTTCATTAAACTATAACTGAGTTCAAGTTCGAATGAGATCATCAGCTAAAGCAGTAAGTGATACGAAATGTGAAAATACGGAAAAAAATAATACAAATGTTTCATATGAATTGAAAACGATCTTTTTTCTCTTGTTTCTATATTATTCGATATCCCGTTTCTATTGAATTGCATGATCTGTTTATGACAAACTTACTATTGCAATTGTTCTGACTCCAATTTACTAAATTCTAGGCACATAAATCTTCCGCCCGGCTGTAAAACTCGGTACGCTTCTTCTAATACCTATAATTAATAATACACATGCAATTAAAATGATGTTATTTTATTATAATATTTAATATTATAAGACGTTACTTTTTCTATATGTGTACAATTACGTATTCCGAAAGCAATTGTATATGCCGAATGGCTCTCGTCGGGCATTTTTAAATCTTCCGCATCTCCACAGATCCAATCGATGCTAACATTTTCTGTGGAATCAAGTTTCAATCTAAAAAAATAATGAATCAAATGTTTTGCTCGAAATTATTAAACAAAAATTAGATTTGTATACTTTTCAGCACGTTTTTTGCCGACATCTAACATAGCTTGATTTATATCGAAAACAGTTACGTGACTCCGAGGAGTAGTTGTTGTTTTATTACTTTGATCATTTTTTAATTTATTAATGTAGCGAAAAGCAATATCACCTAAATGAAAATTATAATTAATAAATAATTAATTGATGTTTGATGTACAATCAATTACCTGTGCCTCCCGCAACGTCTAACAACTTTGTTCCGGGCATAGGTGCTAATCTGTGTATAAACACATCTTTCCATAAGCGATGGATTCCAAAAGACATGGCATCGTTCATTACGTCATATTTTTCGGCAACATTTTCAAAAACCTCACGCACTAGAATATAATTGAAAATTAATTATTTTTCTATAGTAACAGATTAAAAATATGGTTATATTTGAAAGAGTGTTTATAATATATTTGTAATTTTTTTATGACGGTTACTGGAATAAGATTCCTATTGGAATCAAACCATAACTGGCATTGGTATATCAATGTGGAGTAGTTTCGTATTATGAAATAATTTAATTCAAATGATTAAACTTGCTTTTAATAAATAAGTTGTGAAATTAAATACTTAACCTCTATGAGCCTTTTCATCTTCGGAAACTGTCTGAAAGCCAAAGTGTGTCTGACGAGGAGCTGCGTTGCTCATCAATCGTCTGGCAATCATTGCTGCACGAGCCATGTCGGCTACTTTCACCGTCCAATCAGTGTTAAGTCAAATCCGGGTTGCTGTCATAACATCCATCGACAATTCCAAAACAGCATGCTCTGCAATCATTCTTACATAATATGTCAAAAAATCTAAAAATAATAAAAGCCAATAGTTTTAAAAATATTATGATTTTAATATTAACATTTAAATTAAATTCAAATTGTAATGTTAATTTTTAAGTAGTATTTATTTTTAATTAATATAAAATAGCACAATCTGTTCATTACCAAACAATAAATGCAGGGCTGTGGAGTCGGATTTGGAGTCGCGGAGTCGCGGTGTTTGGGCCGGAGTCGGAGTCGTGAAAAACGAGCGACTCGACTCCTTTTTCGTTAAAATTTAATATACATTTTTTTTTATAATAATTATTATAATGAATGTGTATTGTGCACGAATATTAAACTTGCAGGCGTGAATTGCAGGCAGAATATGAATTTAATAGAATCAATGCTATTTTTAAGAATAAACGCAAATAATTAAAGTTTGATCTTGTTTTATTTTTATGACTATAACATGAAAGTTAAATTGGTAATATGCAGAGGTAGAAAAACAACCTGATAAAATTGAACTTTTTTGAGTCGGATTCGGAGTTGTGAATTCGGAGTCGTGGAGTCGGAGTCAAAGTCCGGAGTCGTGTTGTTGGTAAACATCGGAGTCGGAGTCGGAGTCGTGTTTTTTTTACGACTCCACAGCCCTGAATAAATGTCTTAAATGTTATTGACTTGAAAGAAAGGGGTCCAGCAATTATATCCCCTTAAATTATTTATAAGTCGACTTATTCACAAAAATATATTTAAAACAAGATTCTTTATGAAACAAATTATAAAATAAATGCAATGGCGCTCCGACAGTGCCCGGCGCCTGTATGCAAAACATTGATTGGAGCCCCTTTACCCCCCCGAAAAAAAAAATATTTTATAAAAAACGTATTGGGAATTTTTTATCAATTTTATGGAAGTTTAAAGAATGAATTTTCCAATTTTTCTACTCTTGGCACCTCTCGGCGCAACTAATCTCCCGCGCCTGTGTGCGCCGCACAATCTGGCCATATGGACGGCGCGTCCATAAATATGTGTCACTGAATTTATGCTAAACAATATTAAATCCATTGTTACAAAATAGATTGTTTATTATTTTAAGAGTATGGTATAAATTATTGTAATTTCGACCATTTTAAATAATAATCGTTTAGTATGGCAGCACTGGTTTGAATAATCAGCTGTCCACTGGCATGTCACTGGACGATATCCGATATCAGATACAATGGCAGATAATCAAATCAATTGTAAATCATTTCTTATTATTAATTCAATTATATCTTATATATCCATTATTTGATATTAACCGAAATTAATTGATAGCATATGTTTTAAAGAAAATATGTATAAACATATATATATATATATATGATGTTTAATAATTAACATATTATTGAATAGAAACTGTTCTACGTTGCAGTTATACTCTGTTATGTAGAAAAGAAACTTTGGGCATGATACAAACAGCAATATAATTTGGGATTGTGGTATAGGTATGCCGATGGATTTTGCCCAATGAAAACGGGCCTGTTTATTCAACATTTCAAAGCAATATTACCAGGACGAAGGATTCAATCCACAGCACCTGGACTATGAATTTATGCTACTTATTGAAAGAATTTAATGTGCAGCATAGATACTCCCATACTATCCGTTTAGAGCTCCATCCGGATAGCAAAGATAATTCATATTATGAAAACTTAATGCAAAGGTAATCGAATAATATTATTTATATTTATACCTATAAATTCCGTTATATCTTATCAATGTCTCTTCTGTCTTTTATAGGACGGGTAGAATCAATCGCATAACAAGTTTTTTGTCAGTTCTAAATTAGGATCATTGTATGTATAAAACAGGAATCTTTAAAATTAGACGATGTATTTATCATCTAAATGAAAATCCACCCGGTCAGTCGCAAAATTTTAATTAAATAAATCTTTTAGTCGATATTTGCCAAAATTATCAAATTAACCATGGAACTTGGTGGTTATGTGTGTATATGAATTGATTATTTGGTATTATATTTTGCTTGACTATTTTCCACTAAGGTCCTGTTTCCACTTGGCCTGTACAACCATTGGACTATATACGTTCTCTTGATTTATAATAAGTGATATGGGATATCTAGAAATCGAAGCCATTTTAGAGACAGACTGTGTGCAATCTCGCATCATGGTTTAGAAATTTCACGAAAGAGTTATGGAACTGACGAGGATGTGATATTAATATATCAGAACGAGCAACATAATAGAATCATTTTGGTACTATTTTATAATCACTTGAAAAATTGTATATCTTCAATTTTCTATCATTGTGGAAGCTATCATGATGGTATCAATTAGAGAATAATATATACATGTTTTATAGTAGAAAAAGATAAATACATGTGATAAATTATCTATGAAAACTTTACAGAAAAATATTTTTTTTATAATATTCATCAAGTTGATAAATTTAAGAAAATGTTAGTTGGTTGTCAAAAATATTTAGTCTCCAAATAGATTTGACAATTTCTTTGGAGACATAACTAAACAAAGTTGTTTACAGACTTAGGTTTCAATTTGTCTCACTATCATATAAAATAAATTTATTTTATTTGGTCTCCTATACTGAAATGTAGTTTAGAAAGGCAAATAATTGTAGGCAGCACATGGTCAGTTGTTTTCCGTCGAAATCATGTTTCCTTGCATACCTACATGCATTAGAATAAGTTTGTTGACAGTTAATTGTATGGCCACTTTCATGTTAGAATATGTTGATTTGTCGAATGTTAAAACCTAAGATTACATTTAATTAGCATAGTGCTATTTAAACTCAGTGTAATTTAAATAACATGTGTAGGATTCCATATTTTATGTACAATGCTGTGTTACCGACTAATGTGATTCTATACACTAAAAGTGTAATGACACAGGGAATTATTACCTATGATACTATATTCAGCCAAGATATGACTAAAATGTGGATTTTAGAACTCAGAATTCCTTCTTTAGAACATATTTGGTTTCTAAAACAGTTCCTTCTCTGGGGCTGGTAAACAAAATAAATGCAAATATCATTTTAGAGCATTTATTATAAACATGAATAGATTCTAGTCATGTATGGCTGAATGTAGTGATATAACCAACATGTGGCTGAAATCTTTTGTATTATTAAATTTATTAACTTTTAAAGCATATGGACAAGACTTTGTCAAAATATATGATTTGTTTTTTGTTTCATGCAGTGATGAACTGTGCTTGTGGTATCAAGGAACAAACTGAGTATGTACCAGTGGTCGTCAGCTTGTGCGTTGGTAGTTCGGGTGCATAAGATCAGAGAAAACTCCAGGTTTAAGCTCGGCTTCTCAGAAATTCAGTGAATTCTGTGCTGGTGGAAAAACCATCATATGCAGGAGAAAACATTTACTGAACATTTCTACTTAGGGCCTGATCTATGTTTGACTCCTTGGTTTGATCCATATTGGGAGAATAAATGAGCTAAAACAGACATTATGGCTAAAGGCCTTCGAGTGGGAAACGAGACGACATCAGGCAGCTTTGATCAATCAATACATGAATTATCATCATCTGCACCCAAAACCGCTGAATCTGAAGAGGATTTTGAAAAATATCTCAATAAACAAGAAGAAATAAAACGTCTTTAAAATGTATATTTCAAAATTGAAAGATCAGTTTTATGACGCGTTGAAAATGGTCAAAAAAATGACTGAGCTTATAATTTAAATATTAGAATAGCAATACAGCCGAGTCCAGAAATCGTAAAAAATACAACGCAATGTATAATTATGTGATTAAAATTAATGCAAATGTAAAAAATATGAGATTTTAGATGGCCGCTAATTTAGGTGTTAAGGCCAAAGCAGCAGGACGGTGCGGACTAGCGGGAAAGGCCGCTCTGTCATTCGGTCCGCGTGCGTGAACCGGCTCTGCTTGCGGTCTCGCTCGGTGGAGCCTTTGGATCTTGCGGTAAGTTTTGAGATACGATCGCACGAAGTGAAAATATTTCCATGGCATTATGACAAAGGACTGACAGCTTTAAGAAAATATTCAACGAAACCGGCTTTTATTCTTTCACGATCACATTATTTGGCACGTATTTATTAAAATTTCGGACATGTTTCTGGATGTATATGCTCTTTTTCACATTTTCGAATGTGTCTTGTCATTTCTTCCATATTTTAAATCATAATTTGCATCACTAAATATATAAACAGAATATTCTAGTTCTTGAACTATTTCAATAATAAATATCTCGTGTTGTTAATCTCATAGCTAGGTTAATCTAATGATGAGAGACAATGTTCATATAAATATTTGTTTTTGGTTGATTTAATTTTATTACATGAATCCAACAGGATTTTATCTTGCAGTAAATATCAATAATTTTAGGGTTACATGGTAATTATTAGTTAGTTATTGAAAAATATAATGGGAAATTTTTATCTCTACTAGATTTATTTCTGAATTTGTATTATATATATATGAGTCCCCGCGGTATGGACGCGAAAGGGGAGCCCTTACATCACGTGTGAGACTCTGGTTCTTTTGGCCTCGACTGCCATTCAATTGATATATGATATATGTATATTATAATTTATCTCTAGTTGACAATTGAGCTGTTAGCCATTCTGCAATTCACACCTGAAGTTTCTAAAGTCTGGCAACATTTGATCTGACTGATAATAGATTATGCATACATATTAACACTTTCGTGGTTGGTGTATCATATGTGTATCATCTCGGGCCCGAACTTTGGCGGCCGGTGATGCGTATATGCATCATGATCGCCGTTTATGGCCGGTGAAACAGTGTGAATCAATTATTTTCTATTGATCTGAATCTGCAACGCAACTCATTGAAATATAATAGATTATATTTCAATATCACGAATAAAAAGCCCCTAGCTATTATCACCAGTAATTTGGTCCGGCCGCGAGTGTTAATACCACAGAATTATTGATATTCTACACGTGATTTATTGGTTGACATTTTAATTTTTATTATTTGTCATAGCCACTTAAGGTAATTTCACATGTATTATAATTAATAAAAAAAAATAGTTATATTAGCGATGTGATCCTATTTTTGTCTATAAAATCTAGTCTTAGACGATTGAATGTTTAATATCTATATCCTAGAACAGGGGTGAGCAACCCGCGGCTCGCAGGCCGCATGCAGCCCGCCACGCTTTCTCGTGCGGCCCGCCAGTGATTTTACATTTTGACTTTTAAAAATTCCTACAGTGTCCCGCAGACTAATTAAATGGTGTTCTTTGGTAGTTGATGAAAGCTGTGACATCAGTGACAATTCACAACTAGCGATATTTGTGAGAGGAATAGATTCGAATTTTAATATAACTAAAGAACTGGGTTCATTGATTCCAATGAAAGGAACTACAGCGGATAAAAACATATAATGAACTAAAATCGATGTTGGAGAACTTATTTGTTCCATTGGATAAAATTGTCGGCATATCAACCCATTAGGGCCCAGCAATGGCAATCATGAATGTAGGAATCTCGAGCGTTAAACCACTGCCAATTCAAAGATTTTTTATATTATTTGAGAAGTGAATACGGTGATGTAATTTACAACACAGAAGTGCGTTGGTTGAATAAAGGTGCTATGCTTAAAAGAATATATAACTTAAAAATCATATTCAATTTCCCCATTTCGAAGATAAAGAATGGATGTGTGATTTTGTCTTTCTCGTCGATATAACTCAGCATTTGAATTACTTAAACGTGGAACTTCAGGAAAAACGTCAGTTTATTCATAACATGTTTGATAAAATTAATGCTTTTGAAAGAAAACTAAAAATTTGGAACAACAATCTGTTGGTAAACAACACGTCACATTTTGCACACTTAAGACAAGAAACTCTTTCAGAAAACCGAAAATATGCCCAGCATTTACAAAAATTAATAACGGAATTCGAGTCGGGATTTAACATATTTAGATCAGAAAAAACTGCTCTTGGTTTTAACATTTTTTCATGACCATTTAATTTTAATTCACGATTTAAGAAATAATTTTCAAAATGTTGACATAATTTCTATCAAAATTACATAAATTTAGAAAAATTCGCTGTTTTTTTTTAATAGTATTTTTTTATTAAATAGTGTTTTATTTCTGTAATTTTATATACTTGGTTTATTTGGTTGATAAAGAGATATTTTGAGTTTTTTATTCAATTTTTGTATTATTATAAATATAAATATATTTGTAAATGGCCCGTTGTCAAAAAAGGTTGCTCACTCCTGCTGTAGAGCCATTTCTAATATTTTTTTACTGAAATTTTTTATTCGAAACTGTTATTAACTTAATAAACTTGGTTATTATGATGTATTTGACACAAACAAACTGTATCCAACGCCACAATGCATGTTTCTACGAATCCTAAATCTCTGACAAATAAAATAAATTAAGTACTTTTACATCATAGTATTTAGCATATTCAACAAATCTTCAAACATTTTTTGCTAGTAAAAGAACCACTCATATATATCATTGAAATATTCTAGCTTA
>JAGXCT010031911.1:0-26428 GCA_022495035.1 Philopotamus ludificatus
ATTGTTGTTTTATGAGTTTCCTTGTTGTGTTAAAGAATTACTAATACGGTTACTCAATAACTATTTTTTATTTTACTGTAATGTGGGTCATAGAGATACCTAAAATCTCATTACAGCAGCATCGTCCTGATTTATTCGTGCCTTTTAAATTTCTATCAACTGATTCAAATTGCTGAATACCAATACAAACATCTTGTTGCTGTAAAAACTACCGATTTTTTGCGTTAAGCAAAGCGTTCAAGCCTATATTATTTGAGGTTTTCTACTTACAATATCCTTATAAATAAAATTGATTATATAAAACAATAAGCTAAGAGTAGTTTAGCGAAAAAAATAATACATTGATGTTTAATTCACATTTTCAATTAATTATTTTTTGGATTATAAGATTATTTAATCGTATAAATTAAATATCAAAAGTAAAAATCTTCAAATTTTGACCTCCCTTTTTAAAAATGACATATCACGACATAAACTCTGCTGCATTATGAAAATTCGCATCATGAATCCGTTGGAGCATTCCATGAAACAATCTCAATATATCACGGCCTAGGTATATTCCATGTGAAATGGATCATAAACCCCATAAAGAGCCCTTAATGCATACTCGAGCGAGCCCCTGTGCAATCTTAAAAATATATACAACATACACTGTGGAAAATCTAGGAAAATCACTTCTGTTTTCCCGTTTTTTTTACCGCGGCGTAATCGTTCAACCCCTGCTCACTTAAAATTCCTTTAATGCCGCAATAACTTTGGTTTTATTTCGTTATTTTTCTACTAAATTTCCCCGTTTTTCACCAATAAATAATATCGAAACACCCCACGGGAACATAAAATCGCCGCCGTCTTAAATTTGAAACCGATTCGGTATAAAATGTGTCGGGGGTTACTTTAAAAATATATATATTAGAAATACATACAGGGTGATATAAAAAAATAATATTATTAATCATCGCGCCATCAATCACACTTAGATCAATTTAATGAAATATGATACTAGTCCATCATAATCGTATCGACAATAAAATAATGTCAAATGGTAGATGCGGGCGATTAAACGCTTATTTACTAAATATTTTTAACCCTTTATCTTCATTTTGATAGCAATAGGTGTTATTATAATTCACTGAAATCCTTGTGTTTATGGGATCAATTTCATTTACTCCTAGGTGGGATGGCCTTTTAGTTGAGTATGGGGAATGTAAATACCCTAAGGATGCTTACATCTTCCGGTCGCTTTTTTATGCCGAGTCCCCATAAGTAGCTATCCGAGTGTGACCACACGATCGGCCCTCCAGGAGATCCAATACCACTTAGGTTATTGAGGTGCGTCGAATGGATCCTGCTGAGATTTTATTTGAAATGTACTCACCTGCTATAAATTATTTTATGTTTTAAATGTGTAATAGTTCTAGTTTCAGCCACATTTAAAAAAAATCCAATCGATATTTTACAGATTATCGCTTAATTAAGCTACGGTGATTATGTAAAAATAAAGATATTCATTCGTTTAAATAACCTAAAAATTGTGAAAATTTTTTTAGGTTGATGAGTGCTTTAGATATTTTTTTCATGTCGTCTATATCGACGTACCACAATAAAAAGACAAACCGCAAGTATTGGCGTCCCCTTAAAAATTGCACCGAACAACGTCGCCTGGTGATCCACACTTTTTTATTCCCCAACCGAACTGTCCTCCAACTATTCAGAGTGGATATCCGTCTTCGCGGTCCACCCTCCACATATTGGTGTCTCTCTCTCGCCCCCAAACCTCCGAAGAGCAACACGAGTTGGCTCCGCAATTTTTTCCTTCTTTCTCCACTTCGACAAATAAGAAATGCTAGTGGTGACAGTTACACCCTGGAGGAAATAAAAAAAAGGCAGGGTGGTTTACCTCGGTTCGCTTTTTCGGTATAATTATACGTAGGATGGGGGGACCTTCCTAGGAGAGGCGACAAATGGTCCGGATTTATTGCTTCGGATTACTGTTGGGAATTAGCTGATGGCTGTCCATCCATCACAGTGGGATGCGGAGCGGCAGTTCGATTCAGTTTCATAATAAATTTGATTTGGTCGATCGCTGACTATTAATTGGAATTAGCACTAACCTTTCACAAGTATGAAAACCTATGCATTGACAAGGGTAGATAAGTTTAACAATTAAGTAACAAAAAAATGCCCCAAAAAATAGACCAAACTATATTTTACTCTAAAATCCCCATTCATCAATATTAACTTCATCTAGAATTTAATTTATCTTTGAAGCACTTATGAAACATTCAGAAATTCTGTATTTATCACTCCATTGTTGGCAAAATGTCATCCATTATTTTTTTTCTCAGATGGTATTGAAGTTGGTTATACCGGTTTATTATCATCGGTTGGTTATTATCATAAATCCTTTTTGAATTTTCCAGATGTTCACCTTCTTAACAGTCAACAACAAACGAACGTAAACCCTCCTATAACACTCCTTGCTATACCCCAGTTTTCTATAACAAGTTCGACATTCTGAACCGGAATAATTAAAGTGAAATCACGTATTTCGTAACAAAAAAAAATAGGATCATTGTCGTTTGGTCATATAAAATAGACAAATGGGGAAAATGATCGATGTATCGATTTGAAAAATAAAATTAAAAATCCATTTTCCCAAATTTAGTAAGAGTGTAATAGTGACTTTAGTTTCTATGGCGTGGGTTTTTTATTACGTGCTCAGATGTCTTCGTTATAGAAGGGCTGACTCTAGGTACTATATAGGTAATATGGTAGAGAGATGTGTATCGAAATAGTTATTCTGGATATGCGTCATAATTTAGTTGATATTTTGATATTTTTTAATAAATCAATATGACACGTAAATGACAACGCTCTCGGCGATGTCTTGCCGTAAACTGAGCTCTCGCAGCACGTGTCACTCAAAGGTTTCACTCGCACTCATCACATCGTACCGGATGTGAGAGAGAAAAAATATCTCACGCGTAGCAACAGCAACGAATATTTTTTTTCGCAGTTGCAGACAATAAAGGACAACGATTATTTATAATATTTATTTTGTAGGATTTATTTTGAAAGAGTTATTCAAGATAAATAAAAAACTTGGGGTCCCTAATAGAACCCCATCGGCACGGCTAGGGTAAACAGTAAAAAAGTTACGACTTTAATATAATATTTATATTGATATTTACAATTTTAAGTATTAAGCAAAAGAATTTTCCGTGTGATTTGAATATCTCTGATTTTTTCTCCACCCTAAGATTTTTTTAAATTAGAATATGGATTATTATGTATAAAAATATTCAGGTCGATAAATTAATCCGAATTAAAAAAGCAGCAATTTTCTTGTTCAATGTTTAAAACAATGCATGTTTCTTGACTTCTATGAAAAAATTGCATACTTGTTTTCCAAGGTTTTATATTTTTTCAACAATTTGTTCTACAATCAGAATTCCAATGCTGAAATACGTTCTATTTACTGAGCTTATATAATAATAATTAAACAATATTTTGCAGGAAAAATTAGTCAGTTTATATGTGTATTGTTTTTTACACGATATCTGTAGAGTATATTTTTTATGATTCAACGACATCTTAATCCAATTCCCATGTGAAAAATATTTTTATAAGGCAAACCGTACCTATCGAGTTTATTTGTAAGATTTTGTATTTATTTTTAAATATTTTATTAGTAAAGAATATTTAAAAAAATATTTATGCAAAATAAATAATTGAAAATATTAAAAAAAATGTATGTTCTAAATGATATTTTTTTTTCATACAAATTAGAATTCATCTTTCGAAAATGCGACATTCCAATTAAAATTTTTTAATTGCTTCATTAAAAACAACACGACTTTGTCATTATTTTTTCCCTTATTCTAATTTAAAAACTTATAATGAAACGGTCGGGAAACAATTTAAAGTTTACAGCAATCCGACCGATGGACACACTCGGGGCGACGAGGGATCCAATAAAGTCGCAAAATAATATTTCTGAAAAAATCACAATTTTCAATATGTTTACGAAGTAACAGATGTTCTCACTTGTGTATGAATATTGCAAGGGTAAAGTTCCAGGATCATCGAGGGTTGCAAAAATGGGAAACACGTTCAACAATAAGGCCGTTACGATTTGCATACGCGGCGCGATGATAAAGTATCGGGACTTTCAATTAGGATTTATTTTTTATTTTATCGCTCCGTCGCTGGAGTAGTTTACCCCCTGTACACACATTATCGTGACTGGCATCGAGTAAATATCAGCGTCGGGCTTATGCGCCATCGAGCTGGTTTTTCACAAAGAATTTTCCGATATAAGCCAGTGAAGCCTTTCCTTATATCCGGCAAGCTGATGCGGTCCTGATTGTTCGCAGGATCGGATTTGATATTTCAAAGGAAATCACGGAAAACGTACCCGTCCTAATATCGTAAACATGGGCCTGCGCTTCAATCGGATTTGACGACAGTGGCGACACACGCAAATAAATAATACAAGTTTAATAAATACAATTTATTCATACTCATTTTTCCGGCGGATGAGTGTAGTTTAATATTAACCCAATATTTATTTTAATACTTAAAAAATAACCCACTTACATGAGCCTTTAATAAGTTGTAATATTTTTATAAACAAAGTCAGCTCTTCTATAACAAAGAAATCGATACCATGTTATAGAAAACCCGCGTTATAGAAACCAATGGCACCCAAATCAATACAACGATCATTTTTCCATTCGCATATTTTAAATGACCTAGTTTTATCTTTTTTTTGGTTTGTTCATGCGCTCATGTTATATTTTGTTGTCAACCAATAGGCGTAAACCTTTATTTTGTGTGGAAATGCATTACAAACATATTTACGAAATATGTAATTTGACCTGGAAAATTAACGCTCTAGGAGGGATTATCGAATATGTTATAGAAGACTGCCGCATAGCAAGGAGCATTATAGGAGGGTTTACCGGATATTTATTTGCAAGTAAAATCCACATCCTGGGATTATATCAATGTAATTTTCGGCGAATACATATTATGTTTATTTTCATTAATTATTTTATTTAAGTATTTCCAATGATATTTAAAATATTATTTAAACATTTATTAAAAACCACAAAGTGATATTTATTTATTATAGTCATATTTTTATGAAAATATTTATTATACATTCAAATGTAGGTTATTTGTTTGCGTTGAGTTTATTGGTGATTAAATTAAAAAAAAAACAAGAGCATTGTCCTTTTTCAGATGCAGGCGATCTACTTGTTTTTGGTTTTTTTCATATATTTATTTATTTTATTTCTGGAACTCCCAATCCGGTCCAGTTCCAAATCTTGGAGAGCTTCGATAGCTTCTTTCTTCCAAACCACCGTTTACCTTACATTTTTTCCTCCACGAATGCGCGAGTGACACGTGCTACGAGAGCTCAGTCTGCGGCGAGACATCGCCGAGGGCGTTGTCATTTACGGGTCATATTGATTTGTTAAAACATCCAAAATATTTACCAAATTATGAAGTATAGCACGAATAACTATTTTTGCTAGTTGCTAATATTAGAGTTATTATAATACGTTTATAAATAAATTCCGACATAGAAACATGACATGATTTGTTAGGTATACAATCCAGGAAAATATTTATTTATTTATTATTATTAAAAGATAATGCGTGGTTGGCAGCATAAACAGTAGTTGGCAGCATTAAGCATAGCATACAATAAAAAACATATAAATATATAACAAATGTCATTATCATCACCATCATTTACCAGCCACAAGGCTCTCACTCGCTGAGGGCATGGGCCTTACCAAAATCTGAATGGCGGTCGAGGCCAAAGGAACCTGAATTTCACGTGACGTGAGGGTTCCCCTTTCGTGTCCATACCGCGTGGACCCCAGCCGTCTTGGTATGCGGTTTTTTGTAAAGAGTTTCCCCTCTCTTGGCCATTGCTGGCATTGGACGTACATCTTCTACCTCGTTGGTATCGGAGTTTACCCTCTCGAATGTGTCCAGGCAAGTAGGAGGGGGTTTGTCTCGGTATTGGTTTGTTCTCTTCTCTAATGCGTAATCTGCTTATAACGAGTCACGAGTGACAAGTAGCAAGCGACCACACACACACACTTAAATAGATAAACATAGGCATACATATGCACATCTGCCCAAAACGAGTCTCAAGTAGCCGCTCGCGAGTGATTATTAGCCCTGACGCGCAATAGCAATCCTTTCATCATAGGAAAAACCTCATCAGAGAGGGGTCCCTTAGAAAGAAGGAAGAGGAGAGAAAGTATCTAAATTAGACCAATTATTGGTCAACAGGTTAGGGTTTTCCTTCCCAGGGTATACTGGCTCTGTGATGAGAAATCCGTTATAGACCAAATTTATTTATGCACATAAGGATATGTGTACATTATATTGCTCTGTTATAAGAACTTATAAAATCTTATACAACAGATCAACAAACTGACGATACTTTACATTGAAAATATCTACATGATTAGCCAAGCTGGAGAGTTACCGAGAGCACCTGTCCTCATATTTGGCGGAAGAAAAAGCGCGAGCAAGCTCGACAGTAGAAGGGCAACTCGCACAGTACTAGGGGATTATGTACTGCGCCAACCAACAGCTTGAAGAAGTGCTTTGCCAAGTATACCTTCTTTTCTCGAGAGATACACAGCCCAGGCAACCCTGAATCCATTCACTGGGATATAAGCTCGCGTAAAATCCAAATTCCCCCATGTAAAGATATCTTAAGAATTTCTTCTGGATATTTTCTGCCCTGAGGATGTTCAAAGCGTCACATGGCGCTCAGACGATAGATCCTGATTCAAGTAAACTCCGAACTAATATATCGTATAGCAACCTTATTGCTAAGGTGCTATTTAAGGTTTTATGTATTTAAGGATAATATCTCAAGACAAAGCCCTACATTCTTGAAGCGCTATTACATACTTCGGATACATATATTTTTTTTGTATAAATTAAATATCGACAATGATCGACAAAATCGTTTTGACATTTGATTATTTTAATAAGTATACAAATTCTGTGCTGAAAAAATTTTGCACGCCACTGATTTTCCACGCGCTGTCTACTCGTATTCTACTCACCGATCAAACCCTTCGCTCAATCGACACAAGCTTCATTTCATTTCCGCATATAGTGAAAATATTTTGGAGGTGGGAAAATTGTGATGACGACCGAAACGAAATAAGGGAAATGCAAAAAAATAAAATTGACAGACAGTGTGCATGCGGAGCACACTATTCCCGCAGATAAAGAATCTCGGCACGTGGTGACAGTGCGCATGTCACGTGCACAATGGACGTGGCGTCGATCGGAAAATGGCTGCGATCGCTTTTCCAGATTAAAAGCTCGGCCGATGAACACTTTCATACATAAATAAATACGGCAATAGCGCTCTGAATTCTTGAAAAATTTCAACTTTACGACCGAAACGAGGAAATAAGTCATATTTGAAACATTAAATTGTCGCAATATTTTCCCAGCCACGACGGGGTAATTAAAAGTAAAATTGCTACTGGGAAAGTAGGCACTTACCTTGCGTACAGTCTATGCAAATGTAACTAAGCTCATAATATTATATCAGATCAATATGGAATATTTGGAAATGAATTTACATTTTTAAATATTAATTGTATAAATTTTAATTATTATCTACATCTAGGTCTCGTATAACGCGGTCATATGGTTCCACAAAAACGTCGTGTAATACAAATCCGTATTATACAAGATTTGAGGTTCATTCAAAATTAGGGTTTGCGTTCCAGAAAAATAACGAAGTTAGTTTATATTATTTATTTTTTAAATAAATAATCAAAACAATATACATTTACGTATTTATTAAATAAAACATTAATAACAAATAATAGATCATTCATTCATCATCGCTATCACTTACAATTCCATATTTTCGACTCTTTATCGAGATCGGTTGTGAGTTTTCATTGTCAGAGGACTCTGGATTATTTTTGGATTTAGTCTTTAAAAAATCTGTAATAAGCGATTGTCTGCTTTTAGAGTATACATCTGTACGTAGGGGCCAAGATCTGTTGTAATTCCTTCTTGAACTTCAGTCTTCTTTCCGTCATAGGATCATTTTCTATAAAAAAATGTTCTAATTTATCAACCGCTACTAGCTACTTCGCTGCAATTGCTTTCCGAGTCATTATCGTTGGTTTACCCAACATTTCGACCAATTCTTCTTCATTCAACGTGCGGTCATCCAATATTCTTCGATATCTTGAATATCTATATCATCAAATTCCTTCTCCACCAACACCACGACAAATGTTAATTGTCTCTTGGTATTCAACTTCTGTTGGTGGTACAACATTTTATAGAGGGTCTACTTCAGGCCACAGCTTTTTGCAGCAAAAATTTAAAGTCGATTGATTTATTTCTTCAACAGATGCAGAAACAATATCGACACAATTTCGAATAGAACATTTTTCTCAAGCTTATGTGACTTAAATTTTCATCTTGATCGATATCATTTAATATTTTTTCGTATGTTCGACGAATATAATACGCTTTAAATGTTGAAATTATTCCTTGGCCCAAAGCCTGGATTATAGACGAAGTGTTTGGTGGTAAAAATAACATTAGGATGTTTTAAATCGAGCGGATATCCTGGTGCATTGTGCAGTATCAATAATATTTTAAAATCAAGATAATTTTTCCTCATATAAGCTTCTGCATCAGGTAACATTTGTAAAACCAATTCTTAAAAATAATACTGGACACAGGCTTTTTATTGGCTTTTCAATAAACAGGTTAATTCATTTTGTCACAAGTTTTCAGTGCTCGGGGGTTTAAATACTGATTAATAAACAATGGCTTCATCATGAATTCTTCAGAAGAATTAGAACATAAGAGTAAAGCTATTATTTCTTTCGCCATCTTAAATCCTTTCGCACGTTTTTGCTTTTTGATATGTAGGTTCGATGAGGCATCCTTTTCCAGTACAATCCCGTTTTATCCGCATTGAATATCTGGTCTGGTGTGTAACCTTTATTTTTTATAATTTCAGGGAATTCTGGAATAATTTTTTTGGCAGATTCTATGTCAGCCGACGCAATTTCTCCTCGAGTTTTTATATTATGTAGTGCGAATCGCTTCTTAAAATTTTCAAACCATCCTCTACTAGCAGAAAAATGTTCAGTCTGATTTGTATAAAATCGTGTTATACGAGGGTTGGGTATATTTTTAATCAAAAATATTGTAATTAATTAATATTTTTATGCAATATAATTTTTTGCTTTCCATTCGAACACGGTGCGTTAATAAAATCTGTGTGGCAATAAAGTTGCAGCAATTATTTTATCATTAGAGATTGTTTGAGCAAACCACGCCGCCATGGCATCAGACGAATATTAAAAATTTGCATATATAAGTCACTTCCTTCCTCAAAAAGCAGAGGGATCCTGCCCCCCATCGTTAAATTATCAATGGAGCCGCGGCGACAACTACTCGTGCAAAATCTTATATATTTATTAATTGATTGAAACAATTAAAAATTAATGCTATTATGCATAGAAACCCTACGATTTGTCAGGCTCATAGTAGCATCTGTGGTCATTACTGTGTAAAAATTTGCATATATAAGTCACTTCCTTCCTCAAAAAGCAGAGGGATCCTGCCCCCCATCGTTAAATTATCAATGGAGCCGCGGCGACAACTACTCGTGCAAAATCTTATATATTTATTAATTGATTGAAACAATTAAAAATTAATGCTATTATGCATAGAAACCCTACGATTTGTCAGGCTCATAGTAGCATCTGTGGTCATTACTCACGAAATGAGGTCGATTAAACGAACGGGTCAGGTTACTATATAAACCCTTGGCGATAAATCACATCTGATTTAGGAATATTTAAAAAAGTATTTTTTTTATTTATAGAAAAGTTCGTGTAATTTCACGGCGATTGTGCGAGTGGTTCCACTCAAACTATTTACAGTACAAATATATGATGGATCACCGATACATCGACTTCTCCCTAAGCTTACCGGCATGGGGGCAGTCAACCAACCCCACGTCTAAAGTCAAACAATTTTGATAATGCGTATAGGCGTGTTACGCTATTAAATCGAAGTGAATGGAGAAAGTGGAGAGTGGTGGCGAAATAAAAATTAATTCAATCATCGTCAACGACCACACAAAAAAATTGCAATCTAATTCAGTGCATAGAATACGTCAAATATTAATATTAGGGCTTCGAACCTAAGCTATTCACGTATTAAAATCGCAGCTGTTGATATTTCAGCATTGGAATATATGTTTTTTAAATTTTAATTGATGGTGATGATTGTGATATGGGTTGATACGCCACTGGAAATATTTTCAGAGACAGCGCTCGATGGATAGCTCCTGAGGGAATTGCCTTTATCGCTTTTTAATAAAAATACCATACTACGTACGTGGTATGAAAACATTTCAGGCGTTATCGTGTGTGTATGTGTGTCATATGTATTAAGAAAATATAAATAAAAATAAATGCTAAGATTCAAAATTGACAGTAATTAATTAATATAGCTATAAAAAATCATTTTTTGATCGTGATAAATAAATTCTGTAGAAATGATGTAGAATATAATTATAAAAATATTGAGATTAATATATCTTATTATTACTAATATGAGCATATTATATGGATAGAAAATATTATAAATATCATTAAAAAAATATATAAAGCTTTCCAGTGACTCCAAAGCAAATTCTCAATTTACCAGAGCTTTTCTAAGAATTACGGTCTCATTATTAGAATTTATTGCGTGATCTTTTCATACAAGGCTCAGTGACCTTTATCAAATGTTAGCACGTTATGAAATTTAAAACAAGTACTAGAAGCTTGGCGGATGGGTCGATTTTTACGAACGAAATGTCACGACCTTTCTATCACAACAATTTTCACCTTCACATGGTACAGAGCTTTCAAGAACTCCGAAAAACCGACCGAAATATATCAAATTTTAATTTTAGGGGATGCATATTGAGTTAACTAATAGCCGGCTGATTTTTTTACGATACTGAAAATGTGCGCGGAAAATAAAATAATGCAATGAATGAAAAATGCAATGTTCCGTTTTGGCGACATTCAAAAGGAAATCCCGCGTTTTGCCGGCGACTTATTTCGCCCCGCACCCCAACAATAGTCATTTATCAAGGGGTGAAACATTAGGGGTGGATAAATTAAAACAGATAAAGAAAACACTTGTACACGGATGACATTTCGTGTTTGTACAAAGTAGAAGCACCACGTGCAATTTGAATATGTTGAAGGTTCCAGAATGTTAAGGAGTACACATTACCGCATTTTATTAGAGAAACGAACAATTTTCTTCAGAGAAACGTTATTTTTTTGTATATATTAGAATATATCTATAGTTTTTTTCGAACATATGATTTATAAATCATATTAGTTTCCATGAAGCATCGTTGCGCATAGCTTTTAGTATTAAATATTAATTTTATTAATAATTATAAATTGTTCATTTAATTTTATTTATCTTTCTTTTAATGATTTTAATTTAATTTTGAAAATCAGAAAATAATGAATTCGTTAGCTTTATCTAATAAAAATATTAAAAAAATCTATATTTTGTATTACAGTTAGTCCTCGACTCAAATTTGACTTATAATATTTATAATAGTTAGATATTTAGAGTAAAATTCTAATAACCACGATGAACAACGGATGCTGTTACAAACTGGTCGAAATACCCAAGTAGATCTAAATCAGGATTTTTTCCCCATCCGTTACGGCGGCTCGAAAACAACCGCGTCGTCCGAAGAGGGTCTCTCAGGGACCCCAAGCATTCCAAGTCAAGATATTGATGAATACATAATCGATTTTTAAAAAAATGGATTATTCTAAGCATTAAAAAAGTTATTTATGATATAGACCAGTGATGTTCAACACGCGGCCCACGGGCCGCATGCGGCCCAGTTCGTTTTGTTTGCGGCCCTATGGAGTTTTCAGCCTTCTACAAATATTAATTTTATTTGCAAAAGGGCTAATTTCATTTGCAAAAAGATGAATTTCATTTGCAAAAGGATGAATTTCATTTGCAAAAGGGTGAAATAGACTTGCAAAAACTGAATAAAGAAATGCTTAAAATAGGTACGAAACACAAAATAATAAATTTGAAAACAAATAATGACTTAAAATAATAGTATATCATTTAGCTCTAAATTTGAAAATCATAAAGGGTAGGTTGAATTATGGGGGGGGGGGTAGGTTGAATTACATACGACATTAATTAATACTTTTTGTTTTTTATGCGGCCCACTAACGATTTTTGTTGGACAACACTGATATAGACTGAACTCTAGTAGCACGTGTCACTCGCACGTTTCACTCGCACTCAAAAACACAAAAACTTAGGGTCCCAAATATACCCCATCTAGGATAGGATAGGCTAGGATAAACGGATCAGAGAAAGTATATTTTCCCACAAAATACAATGAAAAAAAAAACAACTGTAGCAATTTTAAACTAAGATTATAGATGAATATTTAAATTTGATCAAGAAGCTTAAGATTTTATTTCTGAAAGTGTTTTTTTGTTTATAACAACACATATTTTAAGAAAAATTGTTGCAAATTAATTTATTTAATTAATTGGTTAAGGTTTGAGAACTTACTTCATTAAATTATATTATAATTGGATTTCATGAGTCACGGGGGCTCGAAAACAACCGCATTGTCCGAAGGGGGTCTCTCGAAGATCCCAAGCATTTCAAGTGAAAATGTTTAAATAATGATTTTTTAAAATGGATTCTCTAAGAATTAAATTAGATATTTATTATATGCTTCATAATATGGTAGATATTTCACTCAGCATATCGTACCAGAAGTGAGCGAGAAAAAACATAATGCCCGTGACAACCGCAGCGAATATTTTTGTTTTTTTTTTCGCAATTGCAGTCAATAAAGGACAATTATTATTTATAATATGTATTAGAATCAGATTGTCTTTAGACTTATTTAAACAAATATAAAAAGTTTGTGACATTAGGATATATATTAAAAGAGTAATTCGAGAAATTAGAGAGATATCAAGCTTGTCTAAAAACATAATTCAATGGTTATGAGGGTCCCAATTTTTGTGTCATCAAAAAGTATCGACAACAAAGAGATGTTTTGTAAAAATAAAAAAACAATGTGCATCCGACACGAATCTTCAGCATGCGATTAGTACTAAAATTTACGAATAATTACTTATTCTAATTTAACAATTAATCACAAGATAATAAATATTAGTTATTATTTTTTTAACACCGTTTTTATAATTTAAATTAAATATTAAAATTAATGGAAACGCAATTTTCATATGCTTTGCCATATATTTCATTGCATATATTTTCGGTATAGTTAGAATATTATTGTCCAGTGAAATGCTTTGTACTAACCCCACAATGTCGGGTTACACATACCCTCAGGGCATGACTTTTTAATCAGAGTTGGCGACAATGGATGAGAAGGGTCGTCGACGTTATATATTTTGTCACTATTTCAACATCAAATCCGTATATAACATACTAAAAAATATAAATTCAATGAAAATTGCATTAAACCATGCATGAATAAGAAAAAAATATAAATTTTAATAAAGATTTTCCATGTTTTATATTTGATTTTAATATGTTTGTGTGAATGGAGCGGTGTGTGAAGGGTTGAAGCCACCCCGGAATTAAAAAGTCACCTACACAGTCACCGCCTACGGCCAGCTGTGGTTATAGGGGGAGGACATGGGGGCAGCACATTGTTCATATCCCAGTGTTGAGACATGATTTATAAAAAAAATATTCTAGACTTGAAGAAATTCTAATTATGCTCACACTTGATAGTGCGTGACGTTTCATTATAAAAATGTATCCACAGCCATTGCTTAATCTAAGAAGAATTAAGCTTTTGGTAATAGGGGATAGGGGGACAAGATTCACTGCTGCTGTTGGATAATTTGAAAATAACGACTCGGTTTTTACTGAGGATTACTTATGCAATCGACCGATACGCATTATTTTATAGCATCGAAAGACAAAAGTATTGTATTGTCAATGAAGTTATATTCAGAATCAAATAAATGCTTAATTAATCATCATTCTGGCTGGATATGATTTGAAAATAATATATTTTTGACGAAATTCGCACGTCCGCTCGGTCGGATAATTTTTGCGCGAATTTTTTTGCCGCCGAAATGCAAGAGTCGCCTCTAATGACTGAAAGACTCCGTGACACCAGATTGCCGAAATCGGTTTTTAATACATTGCCGCGTTTTTTTTCTTCTGGCTTTTTACTCTTTGACTGGATGACGTCACGGGGTTTGACTGTCACGTGACTGAGAGTCCTGAGGGTGGTTCGTAGGCTCGGTCCCTAGGAAATCAAGAACACAGTTAACATATCTAATGCACTTTACGTGTCGGCATTTCCTTTTCTACGTGACAATTTTATTTTTCCGTTTGCATAAACAAGTACCGGAAAGGCAGAGCCTCCCGAAAAGGTGTTACTTTTTTTATGCCGGGGAATATCACTGCGGATTTTATTTTTGCGAATGCGAAAAACGTCATCAATCAGTCAGAAATATTTTTTAGCGAAATCCATTAATAAATTTTAATCAAAAACGTTCAGCCGTGACTTAATTATTAGACTGAAATAATTATTACGGTAGTTAGGCGAAGAAGGGTAATTTTTAATAACAATCCTCCGCCCCTAACCCCAAATTTACTATTTTTTTACAATAAAATATAAAAATGTTGTAATTTTTTTTAAATTTAAATACATTTACGATCGTTTGCGGAAAGCAAATAATTTTTAACTTTGTCCTAACATAAGTTGAGACAGTTGAAATTATTTAACATAACCCTAATTATGTTAGGTTTAATTTAAGTTCAGCTACAATCACTTAGATAAAACAAGAGATTTTCATGTTTGATATAACCTAAGTTAGTTATTTAAAATTATTTAGTCTAAATTTAGTTAGGTTAGGTTTGGGTATAATTTAAGCATCCACAGTTACGACAATTAGCGTATAACAAATGATTTTTAACTTGGACATAACCCAAATCGGGTTAGTTAAAATTATTAAACCTGACTTATGTTTGTTTAGGTTTAAAAACTAGTTAGGCTTGGGCTTAATTTAAACACAGCTACGACCATTTGATTATATATATTAAATGATTTTTAACTTTGTCCTACCCTAGTTTATTGATAGCTGAACATATTTACCCTAACCTAAATTATGTTGGGTTTAATTTAAGCACGACTATGTTCATTTAGATAAAACAAATGATTTGCATATTTGATCTAACCTAAGTTGGTTTTTTAAAAATATTTAGTCTAAATTCGTTAGGTATAATTTAAGCACAGCTACGACAATTAGCGTATAACAATTTTAACTTTGACATAACTCAAATTGGGTTAGTTAAAATTAGTTAACCTAACCTAATTTACGTTATGTTTAAAAATAGTAAGATTTGGGTTAGTTTTAATTATTTAATCCACCTTAAGTTAGTTTAGGTTTATAAACTAGTTAGTCTTGGGGTTAATTTAAGCACAGCTACGTCTATATGAGTATATATATTAAATATTCTTCAAATTTTTAATATAATATATTACATAAAGTAGAAGAAGAATATCTCAAGATGATGTTTTTCAAGCTAATCTACTTGATTTTTTTTTATATTTATTAAATTCGCTTAAGTTTTTTCATACATGTCAATTTTTTTTGGTATTTGTCTAAAATAGTCTAAAGAATTAATATTATAAATGATCATTGCCTTTTATTGTCTGCAATTGCAAAAAAAATAAATAAATAACAATATTTAATTCAATTGCCGTGCGCGCGATGTTTTTTCTCGCTCGCATCTGGTACTATGTGCCGTGTGCGAGTGACACGTGATGCGAGAGCGTTGTCATTTACGCGTCATATTCGTTAGGTTTGACCTGAAATGCTTGGGGTATCTGAGATACCCCCTTCGGACGACTCAGTTATTTTACCTAATTTTTAAATGTGTATTAATGAGAGTGCAAGAAAATCTTTATTTTCCTAGTTCGAGCTGCACTTTCACCATCTTCCGTATTGAATTTCTTCAGCTGCAATCCAGGTATCAGAACAAGTGAAAATATTATATCCCGTGTACACTGCAAGTTGGATTTGGCAGTTGAGGTAAGTGACGATCGTAAAGGCGCCCCGCCAGCTTTATTATTCCCGTCTATTCCCTAACTCCCCCCCAGGAATACATTATCATAATGCGGCCCGGGTGTAAATAAGCCGCTATCCATTTTTACGGCCAAGCGATTTTATATCTTATTATTTTCTTTTTTTCTATCTCCGAATGCGCAAAAAAATCATTTACATATTTCATTGCGATTATCCAGTCAAATTTCGCCGCTTCTTTTTTGCTGTCGCGTTTATGGAGAAGTTGAGCTCGCCATTAAAAAGTTTTTACACCGGTCGAAAGTTTGAGCCGTGTCACTCTGGTAATATTTTTTAGAAATACAGAATGATTTTGGTTTTAACATTAAATAAAAAATGATTCTTGAAATAAAGTACACTGAAAATTAGCGAAATTAATATGAATTAATAACATATTAAAAAAATGATTATTTATGAATTGCTTATAAAAATAGCAAAAGTTAAGTACGTTAAGTTAAATCGGTAACTCTACTACCATTTAAGTTACGTCAATATATTTTTTTGTTGTGTTCAGACAGATTCTCTCCATGTAAAAAAAATAATAGTTGAAAACTTCTCAAAGTGTAGTCTGCGTATCAATGAAATATAAATGATTATTGGTTTAACGCCAACGAGGACTCGAAAACGCGTCCCCCGTACGTCTACGCTGGCCTGCGAGGACGCGTTTTCGAGTCCCCCGGACCGCAATGTATGAAATAACTAACCCAATTTAAGGTCAAAGATGAAAATCATTTGTTTTCTCTAAATTATGGTAGCTGTGCTTAAATTAAACCTAACATAATTAATATTAGGCTATATATTTTCAGCTATCACTACTTGGGTTAAGACAAAGTTAAAAATCATTATCAGTTATATGCAAATGGTTGTAGCTGTGCTCAAATTAGGACCAACTTAGGATAGGGTAACTAATTTAAACTAACCCAATTGGGCTATGTCAAAGTTAAAAATCATTGGTTTTACGCTAATTGTCGTAGGCAGTGCTTAAATTATACCCAAACATAACCTAACAAATGTTTTTAAATAAGTAACTTAAGTTAGATCAAATATTAAAATATCTGTGCTTAAATTAAACCTAATATAATTTAGATTAAGTTAAATAATTTCAACTATCCCAACTTGAGTTAGGTCATAGTTAAAAATCATTTGTTATACGCAAATGATCATAGATGTAATTAAATTTAAAAAAAATACTAAATTTCTATGTTTTACTGTAAATAAATAGACAATCTGTAATTAGAGGCGAAAATCGCTAATTGTATTGGTATCATTAAGTTAAATTCTTAGATTGTTCCATGAAAGAGTTGAAACAATATTTTATATCTAAACGAGTGTAAGTCATATTAGTTGCCTTTAAAACAATATCGAACCACAGGAGAAGGTAAGTAAAAGATTTATGAAGTTAAGGGGAGAAATACTTTAAACAAATATTTTAAATCTATGAAAATGGCAATGATATATTTGACTTTTGCCATAAATAATGGCTTCTAGATTTATTAGTTTTTAACAGATTTAACAAGAAAATTAAATGGACTAAATCAGAAACTACAGGGTGAATATAAATTGATTACAGAATGTTATCAGAATGAAATAAGCTTTTGTAACATAACTGATAGCTAATAAAAGATGCTAGTCATTATTAACTATAAAATGACTTAAATCAAAATTAATTAAAACATTCGATGACAGATAACAAAAGTTTCAGTAAATTCATCAAGTACAATATTGTAAGTTGATTTTATTTTTATTTTTGGTATAAAAATGTAATACTATTTTTAATTTATTTATATATGTTGGACACCCCTGGTGGTGGCATAGGAATCTAAAAATAAATTTAATTACACTTAATGTATATAAATAAATATTTTTTACCAAAAGAATGGAAAACTTATGAGGATTTTAAGCTAGTAAAACATTATTCATATGCCATTACATTCATATTTGCAGGATATGATCCTTTGTAATGTTTTTTATATTTTTGAAGTTGACTAAAAACTTGAAAAATTACTTTTTGGCAATATTGAGGAGATAACAACAGAACGTTAAATAAAAAGTAGTTAAAACTTTTATTATATTTCATATCTACATATCTGTTAAATTAACCTATTATTAGAATATGCTAATATCCAATAAAATGTATTGATATCTTAAAGAAAATTTAATTTAATTGTGCATGGATAAACAACCTTTTATTTCGCAATGTTTTGTTTGACATAAAATTTTGCGATACCATTTAACATTCAAAAATTGTTTCATTATTCTCTGCAAATAAAGAATGCGGCGTTTTCAGCTAAAAACAATCTAGGAAAAAGGGTAAGGTTTCACGACACGACATTAAATGATTATTGCTCCTCGTTATCAACAAAGATAACACGGCAATCTACCCGAGCACCGTTATTAACTCCTGACAGAGAAAGACCCTCCCGTCCACTGACAAAGTGCCACAAAGAACTTTATTGCCAAATTAGAGATAATGGCCCACTAAAAGGAAAACATTCCGCACAGGATTATTTTTTATGTAACAACACAATAATTGTGGACCAAATAAGAGGTGGGGTTTATCGTACTTATGTATTTTTTTCAGAGCTTTACATTTAAATTTTAAACGCATTCGCCTTTCAACAATGGCGTATTTAGAGTGATTGATCTTTTAAATTCATACACTTGTCTGGCGCCCTCTATTATGCTCGCATGCGAATGCCAAATGAATTTAAAATGATTTCATTCCACGGTGCATGACCCCATAATTATCCGAGACCGAGTTCACATTTGACTTATAAAATGTACATACAGATCAATGGTGTTTTATTGTAATGCCCGCATTGTCACAAAAGACGTAGCTGCGTCGGGAATACTAATGAGATCACGCAAAAATATTAATCTTTAAATTAAGAAAATGTATCTACATTGCTTCATATTTTGAGATCTGTTGATTGATTAATATCAAAAGAAAAATAATTAAAATTATTATTATTATATGAGCCATGTTTACTCAAACTGCGTCGAATAATCTTAACCCTTTCCACTCTGAAGGACATAACTGTTGGCATAAGTGAGTTTAGTAAGTAGCTCTGAAGGCCAGCAGTTATGGCCCAAAGACAGAATAAGTTTATGCCCCCATTTCAATGAACTCAGCTTAATTTTACGTAATATTATAGCTTCTAAGTATCGAGAAGGGTTGCGAAATGTGTAAAAAATCCAACATTTTTTTATTTAAATTTATACGCGTAATTAATTCTCAGAAATATGTTTGCATTTATCGATATTTTTCATATGCCAATATTTTTGGAGCAGTCAGTCGGTTTCTTCATATCGGAAAGTCGTCTGAAGCTGTGTACTATGACCCTATTTTTGTATTGTGGAACTATTATTTTTTTAATTCCATTACATACATAACTATTTGATAAAAATAGTGAAACAGTGTTTATAATTAAATAATAAATGTAGTGAAACTTTTGTTTTCAAATTCAATGACACTTTTGACAATGATTATTTCGATATTAGTAATGATAGCCCTTTGACGTTTGATTATATTAATTACAATATTGATGATTGTGAAAATTAACGAATGATTATTAATAGCACATTCATTCAGAATTGTGAAAAATGACCAAAAAATGATGAAAATAGTGATGATAGGGAAGGCAATTCGCTCGGCCATGAAATTGATAGTCTAAGTGAAATCATTCCTTTTCCTTTTCACAAAAGATGATAAATTTTACTATCGATAATTAATAATTGTTATCGTAATAAAAAATATGAATATAAAACTTTTTATTCAAGTAACAAATAACCAAATATTTTTATCAAAGTGACCCAAAATTACATTCCATAAGTCATATACATTTGAATGAACACGTGTCAGTATTTCCAGTCAGTGTGCCAAAACTAATAACCCAAGTTATTTCATTTTTAATTAGTAAAAACTATTTAATCACAATATTGTAGATGTTTTAATGCACTTCTCCGAAATATAAATATATTTTTTACAAATTCGTATTTTTCGAGTGGAATAGGTTAACATATGTTGACACTGTAGTCTAAAGCTAATCTTTTAAAATAAGAGAGAGTGGTCACACACTTTGGGATGTGTTACATATCATTACAGATGGTAAATGCTTCATAGTTCCTTATACAGTACCGAGTAGTAAAATTTTTACACCTTATAATTTCGAGTAGACCAATGATACAACATCAGATAAGTAACGGATTATCTGCAAAAAATGCCAAAATTTACACAGTTGAGTAGTGAGAATAGCCAAATTTTAGCGTTATCACATACTGTAGGGATATCTAGTAGAGAAATTGTGAGAGCAGTTGGTGGTTTCAATGGAACGGTGAGCAGAATTTAAAAAGAATGCAGATTCAAGTGTTACAGGTCACCTGGAGGTAGAGGAACGCTCCGTAAAATAACTTCAGCAGACAATCGGTTGCTGAGGCGGCTGTGTCTGCAAAACCGATTCTTAACAGCTGTGGATATTTGATAGGAATTTATAGCAGGCGGAGCAGAAGTTGGATTACACACCATCCGGAGAAAAGGCGATTTAATAGCCCTCTGGCCAGCGAAAAAAAACAATCCTAACTAAGAATATGATAAAATCCAGATTAGAATAGACCAAAACCAACTAGCAAAAAGTCATATACTTCGATGAAAGGAAATTTAATTTGTTTGAGTCAGATGGAATCCCGTTTGTGAGGCGTAGAGCTGGAGAGAGAATTCACCAAAACTGCTTCTAAATGACTGTGAAGAACTCAGCTGGATAAATGATTTGAAGATGTTTTTAATTTATTGGAATTCACCAACGGAACAGTTAGATCTGCAATGTAAAAATCCATAATGGAATCTTCTACCATCAATCGAAAACCATCATTCCAATACAGACGACATGATTTTCAAAATGATAGTGCTCCGTAACAGTAAGCGTTCTAAAGTTCGTTCTGTTTTTTCATCTGATAAAAAAAATTCTAAACCAACATAAGATTTCGACCTTGTAGTGGCTAGTAAATTCGCCAGATCTCAGCCCTTTTGAGAGTTTGTGGTACATTATGGCAGTTGATATACACAAAAGAAGCTTACGAGTAAAGAGAATTTAATTAAAATAATAGAAAAGTATGGCATGAAGGAATTTTAATTGAACATTAACAGGTTTTGGTGGACTCTATGCCCCAGAGTATTAATGAACAGACATTCCTAATTTTTTTATACTACTCTTTCTAAGTTATTTCGGCGATTCTGTCTTCCATGTTTTTTAGAACTTCGGGAATAGGAAGAATAATCCTTCCATTTTAGTCGACAAGTCGTCAAAAATCCTCATTAAAGTATAATTAGCCATTAAAGTAGGAAACCATATTAGCCACCAATAACAAAACACGTCGGAGAAAAGTGTAGGAACATTTTAATATTATAATTTGATCATAGTCGCTAATATTTTTTTAAATATTGGTTAAAATAAATCATGGATTATTAATACCTTATTTTTTAACATTTTAAGAATAATTATACCAGTAAGGCTGTCGCTATTGGTCCAGATCAAATCCCAGCTAATAAACCGTAATGTCACCACATTTTGTATCTGAATAAAAATAATTAACTCAGTTCATAATTAAGGCTAAAGATAACACCATTGCGGCTGTCATGCCTAGGAAACAAGGGTGTCTTGAGATATCTGTTTAACGGTATCTTGTTAATACAATACCGAAGACAGCAACGACCAAAGAAAGCGAACGGTCCGGCCGAAATCTCCACCTGTGCACGGTAGCATAAGGCATAGAATCGTAAGCGAGAAGAAAGGGTGGATATTATAGCGATAGGCCGGATCGAGCGACATGAAGAAAGCTCGTTAGTTAACTTAAAAAGCTACACTTTCCTCGCCTTGATCCAACCCCTTTTTCTTTTGTCTCGTCCTCCCCCCGATCCCCGTATTTAATTTATTATTTCAGGGAGACGGGCTCCGGTATCTAAATTTGCGAACCCCCTGTATCTGTGCGTGTTTTGTTATTTCAGTTCGAATATATTTCGCAAACGCGGATAGAGTTCACTTGTTCCATTGTTTGCACGGCGAGCTCTTTTCAATGTGCGTAAAGCTTATTACGTTATGAATGAACTTTTAAACGATGGTATGACTTTCAGCTGAAAATTGTGTGTGTGCGCAATTTCAATGGGCTTCATTGATTATGTTATTGTTTCATCAGTGGATCGGGTGTGGAAAAATATTTTATTTCCGATCAAAATATTGATTCGCGAAAAAAAAATACAGGACGAAATTCATAATTTCATAATGTTCGGAAAATATTTTTTGAAGCTTAATGACTCATATATATTATTATTATATATATTTTATGTTTGCAATCATAAGTATTATGATTTATAACACAATGTGACTGAAAACCCAAGTAAACTTTGATAAATACTCAACAAAACAGTGCATCCTTGAAAAAATATGCACATGTTTGTGTACACATTTCCATATGTGCATAAATAAATATGGTCTCGGATTTCTCAACACAGATACAGTATACCCTGGGAAGGAAAACCCTAATCTGTTGACCAATAATTGGTCTAGTCTAGATACTTTCGCTCTTCCTTCTTTCTATGGGACTTCTCTCACATGAGGTCTTTCGCACGATTAAAGGTTTGCTATTGCGCGGCAGGGATAATAATCACTTGGAGACTTGTTTTGGGCAGATGTGCATATGTATGCCTGTGTATATCTATATATGTGTGTGTGTGTTCGCTCGCTACTTATCCTCATGACTCGTTATAAGCCAGATAACGTCTTAGAAGAACAAACGAATGCCGAGACAAACCTCCTACTTGCCTGGACACAGTCGAGAGGGTAAAATCCGATACCAACAAGGTAGAAGATATACGTCCAATGCAAGCAATGGTCAAGAGAGGGAAACTCTTTGTTAGATTATGTAAGTTAATAAAAAAGTATATAAAAAAAATGTTAGATTATGTAAGTTAACTGCGATTGAGCTAAAATAGTAGTCGGATAGATCTAAATCTATGAATTCTGGAAATTCTTTATTATAATGGGGAAGAATGTGTGAGAGACTCATTGCCCCGCAAGTCTTTATAATCTTTTTCTAAACTTTATATGAATAGGTGGCACTTTGGATTTTCTGTTGTGCTATCTATCCTTCGTCAAATAAATACATATAGCTTTTTTTGTGAATATATAGAAAAATATATAGGAAACCCCTCATCTATTGATCGACAAACGGTTTAGCTTCGATATTTTCGCTCCTATTCCTTCTTTCTAGGGGACCTCTCTCTGAAGAAGCCTTTCCCACGATAAAAGGATTGCTATTGCGTGCCAAGGTAAGTATGAGATGTATGTATGTGGTTGCTCTCTAGAGAAGAGAAAAACGAATACCGACACAAATCCCCTTCCACTTGCCTGGTCACAGTCGGAAGGATAAAATCCGATACCAACAAGGTAGAGGATACACGTCCAATGCTAGCAATGGCCAAGAGAGGAAAACTCTTTACAAAAATTCGCATACCATGACGGCTTCGGTCTCCACAGTATGGACACGATAGGAGAGCCCTCTCGTCATATGTGAGACTCAGGTACCTTTGGCCTCGACTGCCATTCGAGAGTCTGACAAGGCCCATACGCTCACCAGTGAGTGTTCGTGGTTGGCAAATGATGATGATGATATATATATATATATATATATATATACATATATTGTCAAACGTTTTTTATTTTTTTTAAAAATCTTCAAAGATATTTTATTCAAGTAAATATTACGAGTATTTACTTGATATATTTTTTTAAATACTTTAATTTTCCCTTCCCAATCAAACACTCGTGCTAGCAATTCTTTAATTTTTCAACTATATTCAACATTATTGTTTTCTAAAACTGAATCCAGATTTTTTTTAGTATAAAAAAACTACCGATTATACGAACACCCGTGAAACCTTTACGACACCCAACAGTAAAGTTAAACATCTAATATAGCTATCAATGTCAAGATATGTCAATATTTAAAACAACCAGCAATCGTATCGCATAGTATCAATAATTTGAGTAATATAAAAAAAAATCTTTATCTATTACATAATATTATTGATGCTCTAAAGAAATGCTTAAAGCTTTGCAGAAGTTACAAAGAAACCAAAGCTTGTCGCTAATAATCGGAACATAATTTATCCAAACATCACCAGTCCCGTGTGATTTTCTTCTCTTTCACGTAATAAAAAACACAGAAATCGAGTTAAGAAAATACATATTAATAATTTAAGAGTTTAAGTTAAGTTTTATTTAGATGGATTTAAGAATTATTTCGAGCACTCAAAGTTTTACTTGAATATTATTACATGCATTTTAACCATATTACAACTCATTAAAAATTGATAGTCAGTTCTTGATAATTCGCATTTACGTTTTTTTCAGTTTATGCCAAACATTCCCTGAAATTTCTTAAAATATGGTACAAATAAGATGATTGAGTCGATTGCCTCAACTTATGCTACAATCTATAATTATTTTTGAACAATAAAATAAAATCAGCAAGTGGCTGATTGGCTCCCTACACCACAAACATCCTACAGGCGATAGATTAAGGGGGTATCGCTAACTTCTAAATGCATTATTACAGATTCAGTCGATGTATAAATGGTATTTGAAACAAACTCTTAAAGGTTATATAACAATATTAATTTTAATATAGATTAATGGAAATTAAAAATCAAGGCGTTATTGAACTATTAGAACATTATGTTGAAGAACCTCACAAATCATAAGTGATTTAAAGAGATGAGAGAAATTTTAAGGAGTTGAAAGAACTAGATAGACTCAAAGAACTACCCAAAATTTGTTAAAAGTCATGTCTGTAGCTTTTGAACAGTGATTCGAAAATTAGAAAACATGGTCATCGGCGAATCTTCCAAGGTTCACCATTTTAATCAGAAAGCACTTGCCTGTTATTATGAAATTAATTTAGTTTACCAATTATAACAAAACTATGAGTAACAACGAAATCATTAAATCAATGGAGCTGAAAAATTTAATTCGAAATATGGAAAAATCTGCGCTTTACTTAATGTAGCTCACAGCTCGCAGACGTATGGTCGTCGGAAAACCCACGGGTGGCTTTTCCCAGAACATAAATCGTTTTTCGCAGCTGTAAAATGCACAGAGAGCACCACGAGCTAGGAGGGCAGGTACGCCAAATCTACCTCCATAAATCTAAGTGGAACCTTACAACTTACGTCCCTGATAACAAATGTCGGGTAGATAAGGAAGGAGTAGCTTCCCCCTCGACACCGAGGGTGGGCAAGACGTATTCCCGAAAATCATGCATTAGGAAATTCCCGATTTGATTATGACCCCTAACACAATCCGACACCATCAACCCACGTTTTATGTGTCAAACGAATCCGACACGACTTAGAAACAAATCAACGCTCATCCGGATCGATTATCTGTCGGAGTTTTTAAATAATTTCTAATGCGCGGTTATTATGGCAGGAAATAAATTCTGCATTTAATTGCTCAATTACAAACGAGTGCGCTGGAATATGACCTGGCGACCTATGCCACATGCCTTAATAATAGCCTGCCTCCATCTAATTAGTTTGGTCTACGCTCGGATACGACGTGCAGTTTTAATATTTATTTTTGATATCTCGATGCATTTAAGGTTCGGTGGGCGACCCTAAAGTTGGACCGGCTCTCGTGGCGATGTCGCCTGAAACAAATTGCCGGCGACCCAGATCCTGAAGAGCTGATACCGTCACGTCTGAGGGCAGCTCTGCACAAGGGTTGCATACCTAATTCCCAGGGAGCATCTCCCTCCTGATGCTCGCCGCTGAGTCGTAAACTTATCCGATAAACGGAATCTGATCGAGCGCTAGGAAACGAGAGAAGAGTTACAGAAATATTTAAATTATTTAAAAAAAAAAGGATAAATATATTTATATAACCTTTGCAAGAAAATTTGTATTATTAATCTGTGCGATAGTAACCAATTTAAAATTGTATCAATATAATTGCTTTTAAGTTTTAATTATAAGTCAGTATAAAATTTTGATTTTTTATCCCTAATTCAACTTAAAGTCAACTCTATTCAAATTCTCCGAGTGTTGGTTTTTTTTTTCTGTTTTAGACTCGTATAAATACTAAGATTTCATAATAAAAATTAAATATACATATTGTTAAGTATGTAGAGAAAGATTACTTATCTCTTATAATATT
>JAGXCT010031912.1:1491-28273 GCA_022495035.1 Philopotamus ludificatus
GTAAATTCAAGACGCGTGTGATTGAATTATTTATTTATTTTTTTAATTGAAAAGCTTTCGGCTTCCTTGATTACATTCATTGACCCAGTGCACGCGTTGATGAATTGTTAATGCCCGCAAGATTATACGGAATGGGAGAGGTCGTTAGAGAAACGGCACAGTGACGTCAAACCCTTTGCTGAAGAATTATTTCATCAGCGGAAACTTAATTAGAGACAAATCCGGGTGGATATTTTTGGAATCCGGAATTGTTACGTCAGCCAAGACTTTGGTTATTAATGCACAGCATAATCCATCGGAATTAATGCGAATATCCGATGTGAAACGCAATTATCGAGTTTGCGGCATCAAAGCCGAAATTAATTTCCAACATTACCCGGCGCGGCCCTTTTCGGAAAATTCCTTTGTTCGACGCCGCCCAATACTTTGGAGTACAGGAGATAAACAGGACCCGTGACATGGCATCACAGCGTTCTCCAATTTCGCGCTAGACCAATTTTCCAATATTCCGGAAAAATTGTCCACGTTTTGCTGCGGCATCATACACAATTATAAGTTTTAAACACCTCAGAATACATACATGGGAATTACCCGCTCTGAACTCTCGTTGAACTCGCTGTGAAAAGTAGTTACAAACTTTGTCATCTCAGCGTATGTGGAAAATGGAAACAAAGACATTTCCGCGATGAACTTTGGTCCAACGACTACGAGACAAACTTCGTATTGAATATCTCTGTTTAAAAAGCTAGTTTACACATAGCTATGGATTATACGTGACAGTGGTCGGCAAACTTATTAGCCAAAGAGCCAAATATGTACATTACAACGATAAAAAAAAAATTGAGAGCCAAATCTATTTATTAATTAAAAAAACCTTTATTATAATTTTAGCACTTGATTTCGTACCTAATAACATTTTATTCTTTGATAAAACATATTAAGTAATTAAGGAATCCATAAATTTGAATCATGACAATGACTGACAAACACTTAATGCGGACAATGTCCTTGCATCTCCTTAAGGAAAGTTTAAGTAAGTTAGGTTTGTATGTTGTTATTCTTAATTTTAGGCACGATTTCAGGTGCTCATCAATAAAACGACTTCTCAGTTTATTCTCGATAAAGTTCATGCTTGAAAACGATTGTTCGCATGAATATGTAGAACCAAAAAGGAAAAGAACAGCAAGGGCAAGTTTTTTCAACTGATCATAAGAGTCAAGAATATTATTCCAGGCGATGAAGATGATCAATCTTCCTTCTCCAGCTATTTCAAAACAGACCACTTGTGTTGTGAACTAATCCCACATTCGTTTTTCTCCAATATTTACAAATCAACACAAAGACGTTCAAATTTAGAGTTCCATATTTCCTTGTTTTTTAAATCCTTACTAATGTCAATGCCAAAAGGAGAAAATTTCTAATCTGTTATCGTAGCATTAAGAGGGTGTTTAACGAATGCTAAGGTCTCTCTGCTGTTTTTAAATTCCTGAAACCTGGTGAGAAATGCTCATTTAAAATGCCTGCTGTTTTGAAATAGTGTTTTGCAGTCAATAGATTTTATTTTATTCTCTTGGCAATGCTTCAGGCAGACTCGGAAAGTGAAAGAATGTTTCCTTCAAAAACTTTGAGCAAAAGGATAATTTGTTTTCGAATGAAATGATTCCTGTCTTAACATCGAAAATTGTTTCTTTCAGGATTTTAGCGATTAGTTGATTTAGGATGAGACGTAACGTCTACCATGGTTACCAATTATGATCTAATTGATCGTCTGTTGTTCCTCAATATTGAACACTCTTCAAGAAGTTCGCTTTGATTTCTGGTAATAGGGATTCGAAACGTTTTAAAACGTTCCCTCTTGATAACCAACGTGCTTTGTTATGAAGCAGAAGATCATCGTACTCACTCTTCATTTCAATTAAAAATTCTTTAAATTGGCGATGATTAAGAGCTATAGCTAAAATGGAGTTGATAATCGTAATCACTAATTACATAACTTTACAAATTTCTTCAGGAAATGTCTGCGTCCAAAGTGCTCTTGGATGGAATGATGCAATGGTAAGAAAGTATCTTGTGATTATTTTTTTCTTTCAAAATAGCTATAAAACCCTTTCTTAAGCCGGCCATACTCTTGGCTCCGTCTGCTTGCCCGTATATATTTGTGCATGCGGCTCCGGAGCCGCACTTTACCGACCTCTGTGCTATACCAATCGATCAGCAACTTGCCAAAGCTAATACATTTATGAGTTATTGAAGTAGTTAGATTTAATGTTCTAGATTATTCCGATGCAGTAACCACGTACTTATCTACATATTACGTGTTATGAGCTTAGCTGAAATTCGGCTGAATTTATACGTGCCTGAATCAGCATCATATATCCAACTTAAAGCTATTTCCGATTAACGTATCAAAACCAATGGTTCCAAAATAAAATAGCACAATTATCACATGTGAAATTAGGGTTAATTATATATTTTGTGTCGCTTAACGCGGTTTTAATTTCCGGACTGACCACGCCCCGATTAGCTAAACATAATAAACGACACACCCCCATAAGAAATGGGTGATAATTTGGCTGTAATTTTAAACAAAGCACGACGGCTAGGAATAGCATTTCAGGATTAATTCAGACGTGACATTTCAGGCGAAATGCCTCGGGGGTGTTTGTACAGCACTCCCCGGTAGGTGGCCTCTCGTCTACGGGATTCCTGGAGCGTCTCCCCTGCAATTATCTTGTTCACGCACAAGTGTCATTTGAGCGCCGAGCCACCAATTATTTCATCATCGCCTCCTCCTGTACGATTCGCTGAAAGCTTCGTATGGCCCCCAATTAAAATGGAAGCTCTCTAAATAACAAGTCACGATACAAAAGAATACCCTAGTACACTCATGATGAATTTTTGTTCAAAAAATATAATAATTTTTCGTATGAACGTAAAATAACTGTTTTAATATAAATCCGACATGTCACAAACTTTTTATATTTGTCTAAAAAAGATTGAAGAACCAATTTTATAAATAATCATTGTGCTTTATTGTCTGCAATTGTGAAAATAAAATAAAATCAACAATATTCGCTGCTGTTGCCAAGCGCGCGATGTTTTTTCTCGCTCGCATCCGGTACGATGTGCCAAATGCGATTAAAACGTGCTGCGAGAGCTCAGTCTGCTGCGAGATATCGTCGAGAGCGTTGTCATTTACGCGTCAAATTGATTGATCCAAATTTCGACTAAATTGTAAAGTATATCATGAATAACTAATTAAATAAATGGCTTGTAATGTTTGGGATATCTGAAATACCCCCTTCGGATGTCGCGGTTGTTTTCGAGCCACTGTGATGCGTGGTTAAGGAAAAAACAATTATCTTCTACGAAAAAAAATGTATTAAAGTCGAAAATATATTATTTAAAAATAAGTTTGATATATATATATATATATAGAATAAATATTTGGTGAACTTTACGTTATACGTAGCTCAAGCTTGCAAAAAAAACCTTAATGCAATATAAACTCCAGAGCCACTGTCAGCGTTCTTGGATAATTTAATTAGCGCTCAAAAAATAAATAATAAGCTCGAATAAAATTAAAGCAATAGAACGAATGATAAATTTATAACAAAATTCAAGTTTAAGATTACGTATATTTGCGTATTTTTATATTCACGTTTCTCTAGAAACAAAGCATAGCTGAGATCTTGTAAAATATATAATGGCAAAAATTTGAGGGACTAGGCATTTTTTATTGTAAGTGTTTTTTTCCGAGTACTCTCACAAACACCGCACAGTAACTAATCCGTTTTTCGCCCGAGGTACATTTATGAGCCTGTAATAAATATTTTTATTTATTTATTACATCCTTGAGAACCCTTGGCGTTTCCCGGTCTGCTCCCGCCTGGCAACAGCGCGAGTATTATAAATTTCACCGCATCTCACCCCTCAACCCCGCGTCGTAAGGCGAAACTTGTGTACATCCATTCTCTCGTTACTTACTTACGACGGGGATCTGTCTATTCATTCGCGTTGAGTTCCCTCTTAAAATGTTGCTCCGTTTTCTGTTTATTTTACTTTTTCATTCGCTGCTAATGGCTCTGTATCGAGTAACGTAGCGAATTTTCCACTGTTTTTGCAAGGGAAATTAATTGGGTTTTGTATTACGTAGAACTGTCACGGAATCGAATGAGCGATGGTCATATTTTTTAGTGTTAAGGCCGTTATTGCGAACGGCGCAAGATGGCGCCTGCTGTCAAGCGTCAAACGATGTTGCCAGATGTTTATTGAGATGTAAAAAAAAATCTGAATCTCTTTTTTCACAGCAGATACATACGTTTCAGATGCTAACACAAAAATAACAATAAAATCATTTTAGATATTCTATAAATTATTTTATTTGTAGTTAGATAAGTTCCAGTAAGTCACCGTGTTAATCGGTAATAACTAGAGACACGTATTTTAGCATCTATTTTTTTAAAAAAATAGCATTTAAATGACAAATTTTAGCATCTATTTAGCGTTTATTCTTAATTACGAATTTAAATTAAAAGGTTAAATGTATAAATAATTTACTGAAAAATATACATATTTTTTGGTAGAAAACATTTAAAATTAAATAGAAAATACAGGAATACAATTGATTAAAAATATATAATGATTAAAAAAATGATTAAAGTTTATCATCGAGCGTTTCTATTGATGTTGTTAATGTTGTAAAATAAAGGTAAAGTTTCTTATTACCGATATCGTTTCATCAATTTGGAAATTACATCTACTTCCAGCTACATGCGGGTTGAATACGATTTAAAGTTTCATAAAATACATCTGTTCATGTATATTTAAATGTGATAAACTTTTACGGAACCGACTTAAGAATTTGTTCCATTAATTTAGTTTGGTGTGTTCGTCTGTTTCAAGAAGTAGCTTCTGGGTTTCCATAGGCAAAATGCCACCTATGTTATAACCGAGAGATCGCGATATATGGAAAATTTCGCAATTACATCGCATTTATCGCTTTTATCGCTTCTATGTCGCATTTATCGAAAAATGCGATAATCACGTATCTCTAGTAATAACAAATATGTCAAAAGAGGAACAATAGTCCTACGGTTTCTCCTTTCCAATTTTTTTTAGTATCTAGCAACGCATTGTATAATTTCTTATTAAATTATCTATAGATTATTATTGAAATATTTCATTTCGATTTTTTTGCCATACAACCTATATTTTTGTGATAAGGGCTTTTCAATTAATTAAATCCATCAAATTTAACTTAATCTAGACAAATAATACAATTTTAAAAAAAAAACATCGTCAATCCAGGGATAATTATTATATTTTTTTTATTTGAGTTAACGCAAAAAATTCAGTGAAAAAATCATTAACGCTTTTAATTGGATATTGTTTTTACAAGTTCTAGTAAATAAGTTTAGGTGCATAAATTATTATTAATCTAGCCGGGCCGATGGGGTATTTTGGGTACCACGAGTTTTTTTATTCTACTCGAATAACTCTTTTAACCTTTTCTATTCTGTGGTTCTTTTCTTTAGTCTCTGTTTAAATCGGATATCATATCAAACCATATAGATAAAGGATTAATAAAAATCATAAATTTTTGTATTTGTCTAAAAAGTCTAAAGAATATTATAAATAATCATAGCCCTTTATTGTTTACTATTGCGAAAAAATAATAAAAGCAACATCGCTGCTTTTGCCACGCGCGCGATATTTTTACTCGCTCGCATCCGGTACGATGGGCCGATTGCGAGTGAAACGTGCTGCTAGAGCTCAGTCTGCGGTGAGACATCGTTTACGCGTCATATTGATTAGTTAAAAATCTAAAATATCGACCTCATCATGAATAAATATTTTTATTCTTAAAATAATCCTTTTTTTTAAGACAAGATATTGATGAAGAATTCATCAATATCGCTGAGAGTCGCTGAGAGACCCCCTTCGGTCGTTTCCGAGTCGCCGCCTTAGCTGTTAGATCAGAGTTTTTCATACAAAAATTACAGAACAGATTAGAACCAAACTCGGTTACAATAATTACATTTTATTATACCACTGATTATTAGCATAAATTTCATGAAAAAAAAATCTGAAATAAGTAATAATATGGATAAAAAATAATTGAATAACTCAAGCGACAAAGAAACGCCGAATACATTTTCCTCAGTGATCCGCCGGGCCCTATACAAAAGTGTTACGCATTTTTTTTTTGTCAAGTCATTAGGGCCGTCTTACATTTTATCGCAAATTGTCGGTATCTAAAAAAACGAATCCTCCGTTACTATCCGGGACCCTAATTATCGGCCTTTTTTGGCCCCCGGGGTCTATACCTACGTAGATTGCGTCACCAACAATGCGGACTGCGGGACCTTGAAATAAATCGCAGAAATCGATTTCTGCCCTACCCGATTTAAAGATGGCGTTCACCCCTTTCCGTGGGGGTCGCACTTGAGACGCTAGCCCACACGAATATAAATACAGACTATATTATACCTATTGAAATATTCATTAAGCCGATAGAACTTTAGCCAATAAAGGCCATCGTTGAATCCATTGTCGGTCCCCGCTGACGTTCAACAATGGGTTCTCGTGGATTATCCCAGTGTGTCTGCGGATAATCCGGGCTCGGATGGTTCTTACGGTTAAAAAGTATTCATATTAAATAAGAATCGTCTACACACGTATAGCTAGATGTGTCTAATAGGTAAAAGCTGTCGTATAAACATGAAGTCCTCGGGATTAAAACTCAGGTAGCAAGTTTTATGACAGCCACGTGATGGAATTGCGCGCTACGACGCAGGCTCTAATGGAAAATGTTGGAAAATTTTAAATTGGAAAATGAACTTATGAGAGGTGTCGCAAGGTGGAGTTTTTCGCAACGCACCTCGTGTATTTTTCACGATTTATATTGAATAATCTACGCACAAATTGACAAATATTTTTAATCAAACTAAAACACGCTTGGTTTTTCAGACAGTTTTCAAATGCCACGGAAGCTTGTTGATATGCCAAGTGAATCTAGTGAAAGCGGAAAAGCCAATTCCAATTCCGTCGGTATACGAATTGCACGATAATGCCTCTCATTGAGATAGCTGTGTTCAGAATTTTCCATATAACTTATTTTAGATGAATGATTTTGTATGCCGATCTCTATCTATAATAGTTCAGAGCGACGGTGTGAGTGAGTGGGTGCATTATTTTTAGGCGTCCTCAACACACGTTTTTCAGCGGCCGTTTGTACTAGGAGCCCATGACGCAGTGCGGAGCGCCGAGACGCTGACGACGCCGTCGTCTATTTGCGTCGCACCGCGCTCCCATCCTCCCGGCTATCCCGGTGCCCGTGTATCGGAGTGCTACTCCCGTATACCTCCTGTTCTCCTAGTACTCCGGGATATATTTTCATTGGATTTGTACCGCGCGACCCGTCGGACATCGGGTTAACCCTCGCGCCATTAGTGTCCGGGCTATTTCCATTCAACCGTACATCACATACTGTACATGAAGCGGTTTTTCCCCTCTTTTCATTCGCGTTGAAATTGGATGGGTTTTATGAATGCGATGATAGAATCTGGTGGGTTTGATAGCACAATTCGAAATGAAATTCAGTAAATCGCGAGCATTTTAGCTCAGCTACAATACAAAATAATAATAAATTATTAAAACGGTGAAACATGGTGACTCCGATGATGAGATGTACGTAAACATTATGAGTCTTCATGCATAGATGATCCGTTCTATCCATATGATCAATGGCAGATAAAAAAACTTGTACTATAACGATTAAGATATGATAACATAGGATTGCCGTGAACATTTTTAGGGGTAATATTTAAGACAGGTAAGTAATCTGGTAAGGTGTGTAAGAGAAAAGAACCGTTCCTCCACATGTTTTATAAAAATATTTATGTAGGTAGTTTGGCGCGTTAGAATTAATTAATTTAATCCCATCCATCCATTAAAAAACATAAAATAAGAATTTCAATCCAACTGAAATAATATAAAAATTAACCAGTGTCGTATTTGACACTGGGGGAATATTAGTGTGAGGGACTCATTCCCCTTGCATCTTTAGAATCTTTATAAAATCTTTATATGGGTGAATGGCGCTTTAGAATCTTTCCATTATGTCATTCATCTATCGTAGTCAAATTTATAAATATATAAAATAGTGCAGTTACTCTATACAAGGGGTGAGAAACCCTCAGCACGCTGGCCGCCACACTTTATCGTGCGGCCCTTCAAAGATTTTATATTTTGCCTTTAAAAATTCCCACATTCTCATTCTATTCTAGCCCTATCCCGCATCCTCATTATACCCAGGACGAAAGTCCTAGTCTTTTTCCACATATATAATTCGCTTTTAACTGATCCGTCACATAGGCTCGAAGCCAACGGCGTCGATGGGGTCTATTTAGTATGAAATGAATGATTGAAAATAGATGAATTCTTCAACAATGCCTTGACATTCGTTTTAATGATGGATTATTCTAAGAATAAAAATAGTTATTCATGACATGCTTCATAATTTGGTCGATATTATCATTTTTTTTTTTATTTTGGATGAAATGGGACATGTAGGACAAATAGACCCCATCGGTACGGTTAGGTTAATAGTATATAATGGATACTTTTTTATACTAGGTTCATTTTGTTAATAAAGGGATAATTTGAGTTCATAATATAGTGTTTGTATTATCATAGGTTTTTTACATGCACAACGTTTTTAAATTTGTACCTGGCCCGTTGTAAAAAAAAGGCTGCTCGCCCCTGCTCTATACAATACTTTTTCTATTATTTTTATTAAATTTTATATACTCTTATGCTTTCTTATGTATTATATATTTCAACCGCCATAAGGTGCATTAAATTAGGATAGAGATCTGGCGAATTCCCTGGCCACTGCTAAATCTTTTAAGGGTAAAAATAGTTTTTTTTTAATTCTGTTTCCAACACTTAATGCTATTAAAAAAAATGAATCCTACCATTCTGGATCTGTGTCATGTTATTTGTGTTGGAAAGATGGTTTTCGATTGATGGGTTTCCAGTATGGATTTGTACAGTAGATGAATGATAATTCTCCAATTCCAAAATATGAGAAGTACCCTTAAATTATTCACAGCTTCACAGTCCATCGAAGGCAGTTTTGATGCATCCACTCTTCAGATCTATGCCTCAAAAACTGGATTTGATCTGATCCAAAACAATTAAATTGGCTTTCAACTGAGAATAAGACTCTTTGCCAGTAGGTTTTCGTCTAGGATTAGTAAATTTTTACCCATTCTAATCTGGATTTCATCATATTCTTCGTTAGCAATGTTTTTCCCTAGCCGACGAGCGATCAAAACCACTTTTCCGAAATCTTCTCTAGATGGTACCACAACTTCTGCTCCACCGTCTGCTATAAATTCCTCTTGAATATCCACTGCTGTTAAGAATCGATTTTGTAACCAACTAAATTTTGGCATACTTTTTTTTTCACTTTTAAAACTCCACAAAAAAATAATCATGGCCAGACTTGGCAAGGACAAAGGGCTCTTATATAAATCCAAAAAAATGGGGTTTATTATATTAAATTATTATTATTATTGTTTAAATGGCCTTTCGACTTGAAATGGGTTTTCGCCGGGAGACACTACGCGATGTCCTCCGATCCTAGGCTCCGTCTATCCACTTGTTAAGCACCAGCAAAGGCGCATCCGTCCCAACCCTGGGGCTAGGATTGCGATGTATGTCCTCCAGGTTAACTAGGCTCTTTGAATACGGGTTAGGTCGCCATATTTAATTTACCGTCTAATTGGGTGGTACCTCCGATACACCCAAACGCGTTACAATCAACTCATAATATCATGAATTTCATTTTTGACGTATTATAACTAAGACCTAAATATAAGTTGAATCATCTTTGATTAGTATGATCATTAGATATAGCTGGCGCCATGTGTGAATAATATCGGCACAGAGATGTAAACCTCGTAAATCAATAAATCCAGAAATAAGCATAGCATATACGTTGACGCCATTTTCAGAGAAGATGATGGATAATTCATAAATAGTATTCGACATGCTGTAACGCACTCGAATATTTTCAATACAAATTATCAGAAATATAATTTGCATTTTTCGTGTCGTGCTTTCACAATAACCGCGTGTTTATCGAGTTTTTCATTTATTGCCGGGATATTAAGTCGAAAACACATTCCGACAATAGGACCATTGTCGCGATTTTTCCAAGTGAAAAATTTAACCCGCCAACTTTCCACAAAGGCCATTTTGCTTTCGTTGCCGAGCTCCACGTAAAACTTGAAGCGGATAAGTTTTGCGGCCTTTTAAAATATCAAAGAGACCACCTCCGCCCACCGCGTGGTCTCTGGATGGCCCCCATCCTCACACCTACTGAGGCAAATGAAGCAAACACTTGCCGGGTCGCTCTGACGGGCCCGCTTTATGCAAATCGGCCCTGCATTTTGCAACTGTGCATATTTTGAGGCCGCTCTCCTGCTCTCCCTCGTTCCCCACTCAGCGAAAGAGCTGTTTACCCCCAAGGCAATTATTCTAGCTAAATATATATTAGCAAATGCATTCTAATTTAAATAAATTGCTTTAAACATTAAAAAATACGTCCGATATATTATTTTTGATTTTTAACAATTTTAAGGTTTTTTTATATGCTAATAAATATTTAAGAGTAAGTTTAAGACATGTATATATCTTTGCAGATAAAATTATTACCGAATATTTTAGGTCTTAAGCATGATTTGATCAAATAAATATGCGGATTAGGCGGGAAAAAAAATTAACCTGTAAATATTTTCAACGCTATAATAATCTCGACAACATTAGTGACTCTGTTTGGCTTTCGAAAGGGCCTAGGTAAAAGTGGTTCTTTTCAGCCTTCACATTTTGATACAACGTTGTCGCAATGTCAATGTTGACGTACACATAGAATTTATTGATTTTAAAACGGTTTTAACACATAGCAAAATGTTTGAAATATTAAAATCTACTGGAATAGATTTTCGACTGATTTTATACACCAAATTTATACTGGCAGCAAAAAACAACGGTCAAAATAAATCGCGAAATATCCGAAGAAATTAATATACAACGTGGTATAAGACAAGGTTGCATCTTATCCCCAATGATCTTCAATATTTTTTCCAAAAAAAAATTAATGAAGCACTGCGAGATACAAAAGAGGGAATAAAAATTAACGGAGTCTTAATCTATAACAGACATAACTTAAATCGACCCCTGCAAATATATACTTGGAACCCCAAGATTATGTTTTGTTTTTTTCTCGCTCGCATCCGGGGCGATGTGCCGAGTGCGAGAGAAACGTATACTAGTGTCACGTGCCAGGAGAATTTGGCTGCCCGTCTACCTGCGGCGTGTTCTCAACGACAACGATTGTTTTAATCATATCGTGAATAGCTGTTTTTATTCTTAGAATAATCTTTGTTTATATAAATAAAGTCAAGATATTGATGAAGATATTATCAATATCTTGACTTGAATTGCTCGGGGTCTATTTTTTTTATAAATATACCTACTTTGGACAACGCGGTTGCCTTCGAGTCACGTAACGGACTCGGCGTAATTCTTTTAATATAAATCCTACATGTCACAAACTTTTTGTATTTGTCTAAAAAAGTCTAATGAATAAATATAAGAAATAATCATTGTCTTTTTACTGTCTGCAATTGAGAAAATAAAATAAAAACAATATTTAATGCTATTGCCATATACGCGATGTTTTTCTCGCTCGCATCCAGTACTATGTCCCGACTGCGAGTGAAACGTGCGATTAACACGTGCTCATGACTTTAATCTGCTGCGAGACATCGCCGAGAGTATTGTCATTTACGCGTCATATTGATTAGTTAAAAAATCTAAAATATCTACCAAATTATTAAGCATTTCAACAACAATAATTTTTTTTCTTAGAATAATTCATTTAAAATAAATGTAAAGATATTGATAAGGAATTCGTCAATATCTTGACTTGAAATGCTTGGGGTATCTGAGATACCCCCTTAGGACGACGCGGTTGTTTTTGAGCCGCCGTGATAGATGGGTTAATGACATGCCATGTGTTTTTCGTTCTTCTGTATTGAGTAGAGGTGTGTTTACTCACAGAAAATACGATTAAACGCCAAGAAAGGCGTTATAGAAATCTTAGTTACTTCATACATACACCCGGAAGACTTAGAACGTCCTGGCTGAAAAACCTACGAATTTGGTTTCGGGTAGATCCTCCAGCTCCTTGTTAAGGACAGTTATGGATAGGATAGAGGTGCCCACCATGATCACCAACGTTCATTTACGGACAAGGCACGAGAAAAGATTTAAAGAGTCCATAATTTTAAATAAAAATATATTAACACTTTATGAGCCGCAAGGTTTGACATCAAACCTAGCCTGGGGGCCGCATGGTTTCATGTACACAATGATAATCCAAGCTAACATGCACGTTTATCCATCTGTGATCAAATAGTAGAATTACATTGTGCATCGTTTTCAGAAGAAAAAAAATGCCAAGTGGGGGTATGGCTCTCACGCCAGAAGGCGTGAACGGCTCATAACGGCTTGGCTACAAAATCACGCCTTTTGGCGTGAACGGCTCATAAAGTGTTAATAAAGTTATAATAAAATTCCAAAGAACTTTATTTGTACATGCGTACCAGCGGGGTTTTATGTAATTTAATTAAAAAAATGTCAATAATAATTTGGATTTCCTTGAATCGTCACACCAGATGATTGGAAAATATTTCCATTCATTTTTTTTAAATCATATTTGATCATATGATTGATTGATTATAGCTGTAAAATGCGATTTCCGCCATTATCCGAATTGCGAATTTTCAAACTAACTACCCGATATGTCCTCATACACATACAGGTACCGGTATTCCAATTAGTAGCGGAGCGAGTTTCCGACGAAGCCTGGGGCGTTCATTATAATTGCCAGAGTTTCCATCCCCGGCCAACTTTGAACAGGAAATTGATAGTCGACGTATGAAAATTTTCCAGCGTTATTCTCGCGGACAATACACGTGTTATTGCATTACTTTATGTTCAACGAAAACTGATGATTTATTATTTTGTTTCAGGATTTTTATCATGGGACAGTACGGAATGCCACGTGGACCTGGAGAAGGAGCTCCAGGCCCTCACTGCTCAAGCTCCCGAAGGAGAGGAAGCAAGACACGGTACGTACACAGATTTAATTATTTATATGACTCGTGTCCCATCTCTAATTATATCAGGGGAAGGTCTCCGGTCCGCTGGGAGGCTAATATATACACAGGGATAAATTGGGCTTGGGTCACATGTCAACGTCGCGGGGATTTGTACAATGTTTTTTTCATATTCAAAGCGACAGAATCCAATTTAATAACTCAAACAATCCATTGCACGGCGGCAGATGTTGAATATGTTTGTTTTTCTGTGGGATAATGCCTCTCTCCGCTGTTGTTGTTGGTTTCTGAAAAGAGTTTCAGCGCTCCAGTGTTGCCAGAGTGAATAGTGTCTGAGCTAAGCGCTATTTGCTCTACCACAATAGAAGCCTCACTTTGATGCGAATAAAAATTGCTCCATAGAACAACTCTATAGAGGTGGAAAGATCAAAGCTACAATTAGCAGCCATTATTACATTTTATACAATTGAACTTTCATTCAATTTTATTACGAGATCATATTTAAAATCGTAAATTCTGAACACAGCGGAGAATAGAGCACAAATCCACGGCTTAATTATTATAAAATATAGTCTCATCCAAGGCTCGTATATGGCTTATGATACAATCCGTTTTTAAAAATATATTACCATCAAATTGTACGAGTTAATCTCTGGTCTGAATTGCGGTCGCGTGTATGCAAAACGTTGCAAATATTGTCCAAAAGGATTTTCATCGCTATGATATATTTATAAATACAAATGCCGAATGAAACTCGGTATTAATTAAATACAATGACTGAAAATATTTTTTCCGCGAATATTATTATGCAAATGCAGTGAAAAAATCCATCACAAACTCGTGTATTCAGCGTTTCTTTCATGAATATTTATTAATTCCGGCTCGGCACTGTTCTATATCAAAAGAGTTGATAATACAGATGTTGCCTGAATTCGTATTCGCCACCACCTGAGTATAATGACGATTTTTCCATAGTCAAACTTGGACGGGGAGTTATGGGAATAATACATTTTTGTCCGCATGAAATATTATTAAAATTGCTTTTCAGAAGTTTCGTTCAATTTATATATTTTTTTCAAATCGTGCACTCGCGATATAAATATGCATCTATTTTGTATGTTTTTTTTTAAATAAAAATTCTGAAAGATTTTATTTTTGTTTGAATCCCTATTTTTTTCTTTGTCTCGCGCGTCAGTCACGTATCCTATTTACAAAGAAAGGTTTTTTTGGCTCTGCAAAAATATGCAAAGTGACGTGAGTAGCATATTTACTACGAAATATACGTATTTTTTAAATTAAGTTTAAATATAAATATAATGTTATATTTATTATTGATGAGACGCGTATAAAATGCAGAAATTCTTATAATTACCATAATTCCTAGTAAATGTCCTTTGAAAATATAAAAAAACATATAATAATATAATAAAGTCGAATCTACTTTTTACTCTCATTAATTCTATTTTACGAGTATATAAAAAAATATTTTCATTAGTAAAATGAATAAGAAACATCTATACTGTTTGATCGTATATCATATTCATTCAAGTCATTTTTTTATAAATAGACCAGAGAGTTGAAAAGCAAGAAAACAATATTTAAAAATTTAATTATAAAATTAATCTCTAAAATTATCGTCTATATCTGACAATGTCAATATCAATTTGGAAACTAGTTCAACCAATTTAACATTCGAATAGATAACACAAGAGATCAGAGAAGTTCATTGGACAGTATAAGCTTAACCTAACAGGACTAATGGGGTATTTTGGTTACCTCAAGTATTTTATTTTTGTGGAATAACTCTTTTAACATAAATCTTACATGTCACAAACTTTTTTTATTTGTTTAACAAAGTCTAAAGAATAAATATTATTAATAATCACTGCCAATAATACTGTCTCTAATTGCGAAAAATATAAAAACAACATTATTGGCTACTGTTACCACGCGCGCGATGTTTTTTCTCGCTCGCACGTGTTGCGAGAGCTTAGTCTGGGGTGAGAGAAAATCCAAAACAGCGACCAAGTTATGCATATCATGAATATCTATTTTTATGCTTAGAATAATCAAGTATAAAAAAAAATCGATGAAGAATTCATTAATATTTTGGCTTGAAATAATTGAGGTATCAAAGATACCCCCTTCGGACGACGCAGTTGTTTTCGAGCCGCCGTGAGGGATGGGTTAAAAATGACTTTAATGTTGTTCTATATATTTTGATTATATAATTAGTGATTGAAATCCAATGACATTCATTGCGAAAATAAAATGACTAATTGAAATAAACTGAAAATTCTAAAAGCCAGTCGTCAATTTCACTCTTTTGGGGCTTTACTCTCAACTATCTAGCTATATAGCTACATATGAGCTCAAATTTCCGGACTAGAAAAATATAAATTCTTATAAAACTAACCGTATTAATGATAAACTGCAGGTCTCGACGACTAAGATCAAATATCAAATAAATTCCTCAGAGCCTAAAGGACCCTGTAGTGGAAGAGACCTAGACTATGGAAAAACTAGTCGAATTCAATCAAAGTAAATTGGGAAAATGGCGAAAAAAAACAATAATATTCGCTGCTGTTGCCACGCGCGCGATGTTTTTTCTAGCTCGCATCCGGTACGATGTATCAAGTTCTAGTGAAACGTGCTGTGAGAGCCCAGTCTACGACGAGACATCGCCGAAATCGTTGTCATGTATAAATCAGCATATCTTAACTATTTTACACCAAAAATAATCCATAACTTGAAATGCTTGGGGTATCTAAGAGACCCCCATCGGATGACGCGGTTGTTTTGGAGCCGCTCTGGCGGATGGGTATATTTGTAATAAATTAAACGTTGTTTTTTATATCATCATCATCATCATCATTTGCCAGTCACAAGGCTCTCACTCGCTGAGGGCATGGACCTAATAAATTAAATAATTTGTTTATATATATATATATATATATATATATATATATATATATATATATATATATATATATATATATATATATATATATATATATATATATAAAAAACAACAATATATTCTTGAAATAATTTAATAAAAGAAACCGATACTGATTTATTTATTAATAGTTCTAGAATACGAGGTCATCCATTGCCTTTATTCGACGGCAATTCGCAAATCGATCTATCGTCGAAATTGCAAAGTTTTGTATCATTAGATCGACCAAATGGATGTAATAATGGTCGATTATAATAAAATTCCTGCTAAATTACATTTGACATTTCCACGATAGGGAAAATGGCGTATAATTCGTCTGTAGTAATGTTTGCTTTTATTGCGTCAATATTTTATGAACACATTGGCCCTTTTTGCGTTAGACACTTTATTGCTTTCGCTTCAAAAATTTTATTGCGTTGATTCAAAGCGATATATATAAAAGAATAAAAATGCATAGTGTTTAAAAATGCAGATGGGATTGGATCGTATTTTCCAGGGCACTCGAGTAAAAACAGGAACTAAAATGAGATTACCTAGTTTTTTTTATACTTGTTGTTAGAGCTGGGTTTTACCCGCCCCCAGTGTGACCGATCCCCCATCTTCTCCGGCACCGGCGACTTGAGATAAGGGCGATGCTGACTACGTGGAAAGTTTTTTTTCGGCACTTGTTTTATGAGGACACCTTTTTCGGTCGTATTTTTCACTGCGGGCTTTCCGGGTGCTATGAGCCCTAATTAGGCCTAACTTTTCAGGTCATCTCTCTCGTAATGGGTCACGTGAAAATTTTTTTTTAACACACGCCCTAATGCAGTGAAATTTTAATTGCTCAATTTATTCATTGAAAAATATTTGCCGCTACATAAATTCGCGTCGGGTATTCGGGCTCGTAAAATTTCCACGAAAATTCCACCGCTCAAATTTATGCCCGCTCCCTGCCTCAGGTATTCTTGTGAGCATCGGCGCTCGTAAATCATGAATATACCTGTCGTCTAATGGCACAAATAAATTCATATTTTCTTTTAATTTCAGGAGAAAGACTTATCCAATATGCCACAGAGAATTTGGTGACGGAGGTCCTGATCCACCCCCAGATGAACACACTGATGCAGTGCCTGAGGAATCTGCTCAGTTCATTCACTAGACATCGCCATATCATCCACGCCGGATATACATTTGCCGGAAATGGTTCCTGGATTATGCAGGTGAGTTTTCATTTTAAGAACATTCTGTAACACTACTAAATTGCAGTTGTAATTATTTATATTAAGAGATTTTCAAATCTAAATTGCTCCCAGAGTGGTGGTTGTACGTTATGGCCTCGAGCCAGGTATGAAATTAACGGAGCGCCATTAGCGCTAATGCTCCTTCGATGTTAAAGCTCCAATATCTTTTGATAAACGCTGGTTGTATTTCTTTTTCATCTCGTCTATCAATCTTTTAATGAAAATTACTACAAAAAATAATAAAACGGTGTACTTAATTTCGACAGTTTAAATCGATTTTAATTATTGTTTAACGATGGAGTTTATAAAAGTTAATCAAAAGAATATGATCAGTAATTAAAGTATTATTAAACTATTAGTGAAGGTGACAAATAATATCACATGCTAAAGATGGTTTAAACAAAGGGTGGCGCTTACATATAGACTGCGGGGCTGCAGCACCTCCGAGCAAATTGAGGAAAAATGGGAGAAAGAGCGGTGCCGACGTCGTGTATTGGACGTATGCGGGTCGGTAGCGGAGTGCGGGGGGGTCTCGCTGCTAAGCGCCGTGTCGCGCTGCGAATCGGTGCAGTCACACTGACTTATTTATAATATTATCAAGTATTTTTACCTCGCCATATTTGTTTATATTTTAAATAAAATATGAGGGAGTTATACTATTTAATTTTTAATATTCTGCAGCACCCCCAAATATTTTACTCAAGAACCGACACTGGTTTAAACAATTCAAAATTAATGAGAGTAAACTGAGAGTAAGCCGATGAAAAAATTGGCATAGCCAAAAATAGACAGTTAACACTGTTGCCTACGATCTGTAATCAACCATTAACCATTTGTTCTTCAACCATCCACCTTTACAATAACTCAAAGAGAACAAAACAATGGATCATTCCATAAAAAGTGATTACACCCCTATCTTTAACGCTGAAAATGATTTTTCTTTGTGTTTGATAGAATATTTTGGAGTTTATTCATAACAAGTTAGTGTGTTTAATCAAAAGCAGAAATGTTGAATAAATGTTTATTTAAATATGAGCTGGATTTAAAAGTTTAAGCATATCTAGCATTCTCTCTAAAAAAAATTGGGGTATTCGCTCAGAAATAAAAAAATAATCAACCAAAAACACGTCGAAAATCGAATCATATTTAAAAGAAAAACCACCCTATTAGATAATAGTTATTATTTTTTTCATTTTATTTAAGTGTAATCGAAAAATATAGTTATAATATATTAAGTTTACATAAAAAAAATCATGTCTAATAAGATGTTTAAGTAAGAGAAAATAATAAAAATGCAATAATTAAAATTACTTGAGAATTAATTATGGACATTATATTTACCCCTTGTGTGATTTGCCCGAATACAATTCGGGTAGGTATTTTGCTGACACAGTGATTTGCCCGAACTGGATTCGGGCACATCGTACACGAAATTTTTTTATAGTGATTTGCCCGAATCCAGCTCGGGTTATTCCCCCACCAGTCTAAAGAACGCATCGCGCGCGTTGAGTGGCACGTGTCGTAATTTGATCTTTCGAGAACAATTACCCACTTTTTTCCAAGATGTTGACCACAGAAGTGGTTAAGTAATGATAATTTTATTTGAGGTATTATATAATGTCATTTTTTAAATTACGTGACGTACACAACGAACACATCTACCGTGTAAATCAAGGGATGAATGTATATATTATATATGCCAGAATCGTTGACATTTTCAATATAGCACGTTTATTTGCGATAGAGCGGCAAATAGGTTTAAAAGACTATAAAGTTTTAAATGGCGTATCGAAAATGCCCATTTGTGCATTTTAAATAAATGTTCGTAAGTTTCTTATTATGGGGTTTATTTTCAATATTTCATATTTTATTCAAGTATCGTTCAATTATGGTAATCACTTAACCATACATTAATTTCTTATCAAAATAAATTTTCCTTCGATACTTTTAGCTTCATCCCCCATATGTTTCGTATCTAAGTCATTATTATATTTTTTTTGGCCACAACATAAATTTTTCCATCGAAAATACACGCCAAATTACACGTTCGTTCTGTCGTTAAGAAGCACAAAAAATATACCACGGACCCATAATACATTATGATATGTGAGGAAAAAAATCTCCCCCGATACGATCGTCGGGAAACCCTTTCCACGTTATTACATCGATGCGGCTCTTTATTTTTTTGTGGCGTATTACCGCGGCCTTAAAACCATTTTCTTCGTCCATATTTTTTTACAGTTTGCTTCCTGCCGAACCACAATTTTTCTCCCGCCGTCTCCCTTATCTCGCCATGTTTACGGGCTTAGTTTTCTCGTTAAGGGTTGATAGCTTTTGCATGCTCGCCGAACGGCAAATGAACAAATTTATGTCGCTGCTTAAGCGTAAAGACGATATGTGGAAATCTCAACAGTGTGCATGGGATATTTTTGAAATTTATGACTTAATCATAGAGAGAAAGATAATAAATATATAACAATGGTATATAAAACTCAAATATTATAATATTATAAATCGATTGTTTTCGTATTAAATGTATATAAAATCCAATCGCATGATTTAACATACTAAAACCTATATTATCTAAAAGAAAACCATTTTCGAAATGCAATTACGACCTTGACATTTATTCCAAAACTATTCTAACGTATCGATTAAATTGTTAAAATACGAGAAATGCTTCTTTTAGATTTATTTCCAGTTCTACATAAACAGGGTTAGCCAAGTATATAAATAAACCATTTTTTTATTAGTAAATAAATAATAAAAACAATAATTTAACCAATGAAACGCTAAATATTAGAGGGACCCGAAAGAATTGGCGCATTTTTAATCAATTGAATATTTACTGGTACTGTTTCCAATCTTTCTTGCAATTTTTCAAATCCTTTTTTCAAAAAGCTTTCCAGCTTTGAATCGAAATACTCGTTTAAGTGGTTTTCGACTTCAGTTTTATTTCGAAACCGTTGTTCTCTTAAAGTGAACCTCAAAAGAAAATAATCGAAAGGAACGAGTTCTGAGGAATATACAGGATGAGTCAGAACCTCTCAGTTAAACTGCTGATTTTTTTCTGGGGTCTTACTTTATTAGGGCGTCCATTATTGTGGTGAAGAATTATTCCCTTTCTGTTGGGACTAAAATTAGACGTTTGATTTTTATTTTCTCGTTTAATCTTTATTATTGTTGACATTAAACATCTGCAGTAACTTTTTAACCCGATTTTAATAATTCGTGATGAATTATTTCTCTTACATCCCACCAAATGAGTATTAAATCAAGTTTAGGGGACGGAACGGGAGGACATCTCCAATAATTTGGTTTAAAAAGTTGTAAAAATTGTAAAAGATGCTTTGCAAATAAAGGAACGTAGAGGAGTGAGTCTTTGCGATTATAATTTTTTGATGGTTAATTGAGGATCCGACTTAACCAGGAATCTCAATGTGTCATTAAATTTAGAAGGTCGTCTAAAATTATGTGGATCATTTAGACTTCTATTTCCCGATTTGAACCTTTGAAACCCAAATTGAGATCTACGTTGTAAGGACTTTTATTACTCATAGGACAGAAATTTATTTAATAGCTTTAGTGGCTTTGCTAGCATTCAAGACCTGGTCGAAAAAAAGTAGCATAAAATCTCTGATGTGACCTTCGTCAATTGCTGATTTCGAAATTTTACCCTTAACAATAATATAAATTTTATTACTCATAGGTAATGCTAAACAATAGTTCTAAGCAAAAAAAAAATACAGACATACTTTCTTTGTCGTTATTGGACGCAAACTGCACTTGAACATTAGGGTATAAAATACGCGATTTCTTTCGGGTCCCCGTAATATAATTATATACGTGCACTAATATTTTAGAGTCTTATAAATTATTATGTATATTGAGATGAATGAAAGTCGTCCTGAATTTCTATTGTAAATCAAGAAATTAAATTTTACATTCGGATTTTTCCCATGAACAGTTGGCAAACCCTATCCGTGTATGACTGGCATTTTTATAATCCCCGTGCCATTCGCCGACATACACCACAGCTCTTTCCGCTTCCTAAATATATCGAAAACTATGCATCGTCAATCGGAACATATTTGCAATTCAAATCATATTTGCTCCACTTGATGGCGAGCGAATCATCTCATTACCATAAGTGAGTCAAGTCTTGGATATGATCCTTTCATCCATGCCAAGTGGATCTGAATAATGATGCTATTGTATAATAATTAACCGTATTTACAGATAGGTCGAGCATTAAACTGTAACAATTGACATTATTGTATTTTTGCAGGATGGAACCTTATCCTTGGCCGACTTTTGTGACGCATTTCAAGAGAACGAAGTGCAGCGTGTTATCAGAGCATACGAGAACACCGTCACCATTGACATACACTGCGCAGCTCCCCCCACAGGAGAATGGCAGAAACTCCCCGACAAGTACTTCGCCAAAATGTCCAGGATCAGGATCAACCCGCCGGACATCTTGGACCCCAATTCCGAGGCCATACAAAACTTTAGTGGTAAGTACTGCAAAACAAACCGTACATTCCGTCCCAGTCGTCGGATGCGCAGTTCCACAGTTCCAATTAGCATATGAATGCGGGACAGACGCCGCTTCAGATGTTGCCAAATTTGATTTTCAGCCCGGAATTACAGAGCCGTAGTCGAGCGGAGCGAGTTGTAAACCAAGCCTTGGTGAGGCGCAAAATTAGCTTTTGACTTATGGATGTCGTGTTTCTATGCTAATTCTAATATCCAGCGCTTGCAATCAAGCCAATTATTTCGAGATTTGCTAATTGAAGAAAACACAATTACACAGCATCGGAATCTGGGCGTGTTCATCCCTCTTCGGGAGGTCGGGAATGGAATCATAATAAGCCTGGATCGGCGCCTCTTTATAATTGGAATATTGCGAGGGGCATCCACAAAGTTTTTAATCGAGTTACGTACATTCATATGCATTAAACCCAAAAACAATTAATTGAGACATTAAATGTAGAATAAATATGAATGCAAAAATACATTTACTTTTTAAAAAAATACTAGCAGTACCGAAAATTTTATAAATAGAAAAATAAATATTATAAATAATCATTGACCTTTATTGTTTAAAAAAAATAACAATATTCACTTCTGTAGTCATGGGCGCGATATGTTTTCTCGCTCGCATCCGGTACGATGTCCCAAGTGCGAGTGAAACGTATACCGTATAAAGTGGCACGTGATTTTGGCGGTCTGTCTACCGTCGGCGTGTTATCAGTCTGCAACGGTACGGGATTTTAAAAAAAATCTATGAAGAATTCATCAATATCTTGACTTGAAATGTTTGGGATCCCTGAGAGACCCCCTTCGAACCTCGCGGTTGTTTTCGATCCTCCCAGACAGATGGGTTAAAATATGTGAATAATCGATGTATTGATTTCGTTCAATTTACAAAATAAAATTAAAAACCCCTCCTCCCAAATGTTCTGCTACCTTTGTATAACGCGGGTTTTATATAACACGGTCCCGATTTCATCGTTATAGAAGGGCTGACTGTAGTCACAAATATGAATCAGATTATCGAATTTAAATCTCAATTCAGACGGTATCTAAAACTATGTCTGAAATATAATGTTTTTAAAGAACATTTAGCAAATTTAGCAAAAGCATTGAAAATTAAAGCTACAACAATATTCGTTGCTTGCCATGTTTTTTTTCACTCGCATCCGGTACGATATGTCGTTTGCGAGTGAGACATCGCTGAGAGCTATGGTATTTACGCGTCCTATTGATTAGTTATATATTATATGATACCCGTCATAGCTTAGAGGTAATTACAATCAAATTATGATTGTTAAAGTTAATTGCCAATAAGCGCAGATAGTATTCAGATGGGTGACCATTCTGAATACTTCTAAGTGACGCTGGTTAACAGAGGGATGGGGTGAAGGCTGATGACCTTCATTTCCCAAAAAAACGAAATGTCAAAATATGAGCTAGAACGCAGGCAGCTGGTAAAATAGCTCTTCAGTATAACAAAATATTACGGTGCAGGAAACCACTGCACTATATATTCCCATGAAAACCATGTTCATGATCCTCCATAAGGGAAATCATGCACATGGTCACGATCCTCAGAAACGAGGGAATGTGGATTAATAACTTATATAAAAATATAATAATATGTAAACGCTTCAAAATATAATAATATGTATCTGAGATACCCCATTCGGACGACACGATTGTTTTCGAGCCGCCGTGACGGATGAGTTAATTAAACTCAATTTTCTCAACAGAATGTTGCAGAAACGAGTTTTTTTAATTATTTTTTCTGTTTAATATATTTTATAAGCGCATTATCCATTTACTTGGACGCTGTTATTACAGAACCGTGTAAAAATTCAGATAAACATATTTTCTGGAAGCCCTCCTCTCCGAAAATTATTCCGTAAATTAAGTTACCGCGACCGCGGTGGGCGGTGAGAAAATTTTATCATCAACAAAGTGAGCGGTAGGTAATATGTATATTAAAGGCTGACGATCCATGTTTTATAAAGCTTAATATTTTTTAAATAAAAAATTATAAAAATATAAAGCCACGATACACGCAAAAAAATAATCTTTACATTATTTATGGGAAAAAAAATGGTAAAAAAGCATTTTGAATTTATGAATAATATATGTTGATTGTATTTATCTAATTTTTCGAGATTATTGCAATCTGTTTAGCAACCTCTGCTTTAATAATGCATCAAAGCTGGATAATGCGGCAGACCGAAGTTCTTTATTACTTCCGTTGCCATAAAGCCACATCAAAGCTCGTATGCCTAGTTACCGAGTTACTAAAGAAAGTTCAAGTAGCAATTATAAGACGCAGAGATTTAACACAAACTCTATAAGCAAAATTATAGAAAATTTCATAGCACGCTAAAAGTTTAGAATAAATACATACATACAAAAAAATGGATATGACAATATATTTGTTCCATATTGGGACATGCAATACGTCGATTTGATAATATCTCTTGAATATTTGATATATGGCTTAATTCCTGCAGAGTACATGGACCTTTAGTATTTATGTTTTCAATACTGAGCGGATAAAAACGACATAATGAATTTAAGTTCGATCTTACGTAATTTTTAATGAACACTATTGTCGGTATGATTAATTCGCATAGTAAATTCTATGAATAGGGACGTTTGAATATTTTTTAAGATTGAAAAGCAGGGGTGCTGTGCATTACGTGATTTACGCCCATTGTTCGACATCTCGTTCACCGAACACAAAAGCCCGGGGGAACTTTTCTTTGCCTGCTTCTCGGATCCAATTTTATTGCCTTTCCTTCCAATCTCACTAGCTCTCATTGTGTTTTCTATTTTTTTGCAGCATACATTGAACCGTTCCTGGTCCCGGCCAGCATCGACCAGCTGCTGGAGTCCAGCGACATCGTGGGCAACATCAGGTTCACCCACCCCACCCTGTACGTGTTTCCAGGAGGACAGGGAGACGCGGCCCTGTTCGGGATCAACGGATTTAACATGCTAGGTAAGTGTGTACATGGCCTGGATTAAATCCATGGACTGTATATTGATCCTCATTAATTTGAGTTACCGTGTTTGTGCACATTGCCGGGCACGTGACCTTCCTCAAAGCTGCGGCTGTTTGCCGTGTCGCTTGTTTGCCTTGCCCTCTGACATATTTGCACAAGCACGTGCGATTGTTTGCGTTTTGCATCTCGAAATTAATATTTTGAAAATACATAGAATTGGGTCAAGGATATGATGGGAACATCTGCAAAGATGTTGTAAGAACGCCTGAAATACGTTCAAATGCAATAGAACTTATTCATATATGTAGGTTTAAAATTTAAGACAATACTTACTGATTATCCAAGAATATTCAGAAGATTTCGCCAATGACCCAAGTATTTTTACAGTCAGTATTAGCGACTTCTGAAAAAAAATAGGCATATGTTTAATATTGAAATATGTTTTTCGGAAAAATACAGTTATTATTATATATATATAATAATTCTATCCTTTCTTTAATAAAATTCATTAAAAAAAAACTGTATTTTTTTTCCATATTCAGCACACCCAAAATCAATACCACCGTACGCCACTGTTCTGTAGTGGCATCGAGATTACCAAAACACTTTTTGAAAACCTTTAATTCAGCGACACTGAATACTTATTTGCTATTGAGGAAATATCTAGTCTAAGTATAATTTATGAATATGGTACTGAAGCCAATGAATAAAAACAAGAAAATGACCCTGAAATTGATATTGTCGGAACTTTTAATCCTTTTCGTTTGCGTTCTATATTAGGATGTATAATCACACTCGCGTTTATCGCACATCTTCAACAGAATCACTTTTAATTATTACTAGCGTCCTACTGCTCGACCTAGAAATCCAGCTGAGGGCCGTAAAATCTTGCTTAACCTAGCCATGCCGATGCTATCTGGGACCCTAAGTTTCGATTTTTCTCGAATAACTATTAAAATAAATAATACATGTCACAAACTTTTTGTATTTGTCTAAAAAAGTCTAAAGAATAATCATTGAAAAAAAACAAAAACAATATTTGCTTCTGTAGTCACGGGCGCGATGTTTTTTCTCGCTCGCATTCGCTACTATGTGCCAAGTGCGAGTATAACGTATATCAGTGACACGTGCCGCGAGAATTTGGCGCTCAGTCTACCAGCGATGTGTGCGCTTCCAAAAATCCAAAATATCGATCAAATTTTGAGGCATATCATGAATAACTATTTTTATTCTTAGAATAATCCAATTTAAAAAAAAAGCTTTAAAATATTTGGGTTATCTGAGAGACCCCCTTCGAAAGGCGCGGTTACTTTTGGATCGTCGTGACGGATGGGTTAATCGCTGTTGGCTAATAAACAAGCCAAGATAACACAAATGCATCCCTATTTTCTGTTTTAAGATTATTTTCAACAGTTTATTTTGGTTTTTTTTTATATATATCTAGACAAATATTTATTCTTAACCATTATCGTGCCAGTGAGTTAACAATTCTTTTTTAGAATTTTCCTCAGCAGTCTTTGGATTTGTAAGACTATTTTTATTACTGTTTTTCAGCTATAATTTTTCCTTCTATCTCTTCTAGAATATTTACTTAATACCACAGATAATAAAAAATAACAAAACAGCTGTCAAATATTTTTATAATAATTTTAGTGTCTTGGGGACCAGGGCATTCTCCCGACCGACGTCGAAGCTCTGGACTAAGCCGCACTCAAGAAGAGACTCCAAAATACCGCGTTAAATATGTGGCACTCCCGCTGGTCTGCTGAGAGTACGGGAAGAACTCGTTTCCGGTTCTTCCCCAATGTACTAGCTCAAGTTAAGCTGCACTGGTTTATTCCTGACCATTACGTGTCTCAGTTTATCACGGGA
>JAGXCT010031913.1:0-11133 GCA_022495035.1 Philopotamus ludificatus
CATTGAATATGTTTGTAGCACGCATAGCCACCTCCTTATTAGGATGATGCTTCTCGATGTACGATGAAACAGTTTCCCGCCCTTTTTTTTTCGCCCAAATTTTACATTATTTTCTTTAATAATGATTATTTATTTGTTTTTATTAATCAGGATGATCTGGGACCGTTGCAATCGATGAAAAAATCTCTTCAAACCGTTTGCGCTGAAGTGGCATATCTCGCACAGTTTACACAACAGCAAGAATATCAAATCAATAGCTTATTGAAACAAGAATCAAAGGTACGTATATGTTATACACGTCAATCGTTGATTATTATTAATGTATTTAATTATTTTTTTAGTCGACACCTCCGATTATGGAGCGAGCACAAATCGTGAAGAAACAACTCGAGGAAACAAAGACGCTCACACTGAAACTCGAGAACAAAGAAGCCGATCTACGCGAACTCAAAAAATTACTTAAGGTATTATTCCGTTTTATATATTTTTATTTTGTTTTGCGTAATATATAATTATATCGTTATATAATAGACGAAGCAAGACGAAATGTCGGAGATGCAGATTCGTAAGGAATTAGCCGAAAAGAAACTGAGCAGCGTGGCGCGAGACCAAGAGTTGCAAGTCGAGAAATTGTCCAGAAAATTGGAAGACGCACAAAATCAGCTCAAACGGTTAATTTTTAATTAAAATACGCGTTAATCGAAATTTATTTATAAAAAAATCATACGTTTTTAATTTCAGAAAAGAAAAAGAATTCGAAGAAACAATGGATCATCTTCAGCAAGACATTGATTCGCTGGAATCGGAACGCGGCGCTCTTAGAGATAAATTAAAATTGTATAAGAAAGGCGATAAAAGCTTATCGTTGCAAGGACAGAGCGGTAAATAATCGTTTCAATTCCTACGAGATTATCGATGTCTGTATTTTTATTCATGTTATCATTTAATATATAGGCGATACGTCGTTACCGGGAAGCCCGAAGGCTGTTCACAGCGAGAGAACTATAATACGCGCACACACGGAGGGTTCTGAAGGATTGCAAGATGAACTCGCACTGCTTCACGGGTTCGTATCGTTCGATTTACGTTATTTGGTTAGAAATATTTTTATCGTAGCGTTCGATTGCAGGCAATTGGAGAAGGAACGGACGGAACGTATAATTTTGGAGAGGCGACATTGCCAAGAGATTCTTTCGCGTCTAACGCCTATCACGAAACCTACGCCTCAGCCTGCCAGCTTTAAAAATTTGAAAGAGAAATTCGCCAAATTCCAATTCGTAAGTAAAATCAATTCATTATTAATTTATTTATTATTAAAAGACAATGCGTGGTTGACATTACAGAGTGATTCAATTCGCCAACCACGCATAAAAATATACATACAGTAAACCCCCCCTATAACGTCAAGGTATGTACCACGTTATGGGGGGTCAAGGTTTTTCAATTTTATTTTTTGATTTGAAGGAAATCAGTAAATCAAACATTTCTTAATCAGCGCAAATAACTTGACTCGCGCAAATTTACATTATAGGGGGGGATCGACGTTATAGGAAAAAACCGCCGCAAACGTTATAAGGGGGAACGTTATAGGGGGGTTTACTGTACATAGTGATAGATGATTATCCAAGTGGTTGAGTAGAGTAATAGCTGTGGACTGGAGAGTTTTCGAGAGCACCTGTCCTCACATTTGGCGGAAGAAAAATCACACGTGAACGAGCTCGATTGTAGTGAGGTGGCGCCATAAGTGCAACTCGCATAGTACAAGGGGGTTATGTACTGCGTCAACCAACAGCTTGAAGAAGTGCTTTGCCAAGTATATTGACCTTCTTTTCTCGAGAGTTACATATCCCAGGCAACCCTGAATCCATGCACTGGGATATAAGCTCGGGTAAAATCCAAATTCTCTCATGTAGAGATATCTTAAGAATTTCTTCTGGATTTTCTCTAGTCTGAGAATAGTCGAAGCGTCATATAGCGCCCAGACGATAGATCCTGATGCAAGCAAGCTCCGAACCAATGTATCGTATAGCAACCTTATTACTAAGGTGCTATCTATGTAATGAGAATTTCTCTTGAATTCTTGAAGCTCTATTACATAACTCGTATACACGTGAATTGCATCTAAATTTAGATTCAATTCCAGATCTTTGATTGACGACTGTCTGGGAAGAGTTACGTTCCCAAGTATGCAATCAAAGAGATGTCATTTCCTGACATTTTTCAACGACGATTAGTAGATGCCCATTCGAGCAAAGTATTGATGTTCAGCTGCAGCGAAAATGCATCACCTATTCAGGAAGCTGATTTAAATAGTTTTAAGTCATCTGCAGAGAGTGAGAAACTACAAGAAAGGACATGCTGTATGTCGTTAATAAATAAAACGTCTCAAATTATAGAACCCTGTGAGATTCCCGAAGTTGCATCGTAGACACATGACGTTAGGGAATCATGTATCATGTACTGTTTCCTCTCCTTTCTTTTTTCTGAAAATCCAAAGCTATCTAATTTAGAAATGAGTCTAGTGTGGTCGACCTTATCAAACGCATTTTCGAAGTCGTTACAGATAACGTCGACCTGTTGACTAAGACTTAAACTATGAATTAAATTGAGAGATATGTTAATCATCTATTTTTGTATAGGATTGGACCATGTTTTTGGCAAAGTCCGGTGTTTGCGTATTCCCAGACGATCCTTCTAAATATGAAAAAGCATTAGAAGATCACAAAATGAAACAGCAGATAATCAGGCAACAATTGATGGTATGCATACATTTTAATTCATTTACATACGATTGTTTGATTGATTTTTGTCACTCTTTCAGGATCGTCTTCAAGATATTCAGAGTGAATTGCGCGACGAATATTTAAATAGACGGCCGTGGAGATGCGTGGAGGCGGATTTTGCCAAATTTCCATCACCCGAATTAACTAGAGTAAGTTATGCCGTTTTTATTGTATTATGCGTGAAACTACGTTTTATTTTATCGTTTTAGACTATCAATAATTCCGGTTGCATGGATGTCGGCACACTCGAATGCACTCTGCCGTCCGGCCAATCTTTGACGGGCGACGGAGTCGTACACGTTAGCCGGGAGCAGCTGGCCGAGATACAAATCGCAATCGAAAGACTAGGAAATAACGCTACATTCCAATATTCGGCACAATACAATGAAATTACGAATAGCAGGGCAGCATAGAGATGTATTCTATTCGCTAGCTAAATTAATTACGATATATAATATTTTAAATCTATTTATATTCGCTTTATTTAATTAATTGTATTATTTTTTTGTTATTAATTATATTTTAATATTGATGAAAGCGCGCTTACACTTCTTTTTAATTCAACGAGTATTTTTATATAATTTTTGTTGTGTAGTTAAAAATATATTATACTTACGTGTGAAAACTAATTATATTGTATTAGTTTTTCGTTAATGCCAAAATAATATCAGCTTCGTTCATAGGATATGGTCCGATTGAATGTATTTAATTAATGTAACAATAAAACATTTAGTAAGTTGTTTTTTTTTTGTAAAAAGAACTGTATTCTTAATAAAATATACATTTGTATTATTTATAATATTCAAATAGTTGTTTTATTATTTTATTGAAAATTCCCTATACAGAAAATCGCAGGAAATACATTAAAAGATATAAACATTTTCATCTGACAACCTCATGTAATGATTGTGATAAGAAAGCGGATTGTCAATGATTTTTGCACAGGAATAGGTTCTAAGAAGTAATTTTCGATATCTAGTCCTCTTCATTAGCTAAGGGTTTGCTGTGTGATTTTAATTAAGTCTGAATATCTTCTATTTAAACTTCGATGCCTTCGGAAATGACTAAACAACTAATATCTTTCATTATTCACCTTCAGCCCCTTCCCCTGCGTCCTTGTACGTTATACCAAGCTATACTCCCCGTATAAGTTAAATAGCTCTTGGGAGAGTATACAGCCATGTCTCACTCACTCAGAAGGACTGAAAACTTTTCCTACGAACTCGACTCTATTTTGACTATTGCAGTGTTGTTTTCATACAGGCTACGTATAAGGTGTACGATGTATAACGGTGCGCCCATTCCTTTAGCACCTTCCACAGACACATCACCACCGGTATGTTGAACTCTGCTCTTCTCTATGATTTGGCAGATATTGAGCTCTCAGGTTTCTTTTCCTCTTACGAACACCACCTGCTCGTGAGATATTTGCCGACCAGTGTCGTGTTTCAAGGTTGATGAAATTTTTGGCAGAATTTATTTTAAATAATATCACACAACACAATGAATGTCACAGGATAGCGGGGAGTAAGTGCCACCGCTCTATAAAAGGCACGGCCAGGTCTGGAAGGTACCTTGTAACCTTATACGCGAGAGAAGGAAACTCCAAAACAAAATCTCTGATATGGGGTAGCAGCACTATCTGTATCACAAAGGAATCACGCGATAGCGTGTGAATTAGCGACAAGATTTCAACAAAACTGGTTGGATCAGATCCGTTTTAATGGGAAAGTTGAAGCGAAGATGCTGACTAGCGTGAGCAGCAGTTCAGCGGTTTGCAGCTTTGATGAATCGGATTCTTCATCGTGAAAGTGTGCGTCCGACGAGCTGGGCTCCAGTCGGGACTTTCGTCTGCACAAGACTCTTAGGCAGAGTCCAGGATAGCTTCAGCTCAGGGTGAAGCTGCGATCCTCTCTGGCGTTTGTGTGGTGTGACGCAACTCGTGTTCTTCAAGTCTAAAAGCCCACTGGGGCACCTGGCTTGGAATCGATTTATTTGTGGATTGGGAACGACGGGATATGGTGGATGGGAACGACGGGTGTTGGGATGGAAATGGTCCAACGCACAGCTTCCCGCTCTATGATTACGTTCTTCCTCGCCGACGACTCTACTCAAGGAGAGTGACTGTTACCAAATACTCTGGCGTTTGTTGTTAAGTTGACAATTTTTTTAGGACGCGAGCGGATACCCTTTCCACCCCAGACGTGTTTGTTCGCAACTGCGATTTTTTGCATAATTTTTTTAGCGTCTAGACGGCGGCTTGTTGTTTGCGTTTTTTAACTGCGTTGTATTTTCGATATTTACGCAAATGCACGTGCATAAATTGTTTTTATGCGTTTGGGTATGTGCTTAAATACCATTTAATAATCGTTTTGCAAAAATTAATATTTCGAAGTCAAAGTTATTTGTCCTTGATGTAACCACCGCACTATAAAAACAATTTATTAATAATATTTTAAATAACTAGCATTATTCGCGGAACGAAGTGCGACAACCATCACATTTAAGGCTCATCAACATCCTAGTCACACCGCCGCTGACCTTTACAGTTTGGTTCCATTTTTTTATTACAGAATCGTTGTCTACACTCTATTTTGAATTATCTATAAGTTAAATGTGGAGTATTGTAAACAGCTTGCTGGAAAGTCTTCATGTGATTGACTGTGATAGCTTGATCAACAGACGAAGAAAAGCCTGCTAGAATATTTTTGTAAGAGTTGAGTGTTGTCGCGTGTCGGTATTAGACGTGGCGGCGATGGCGGTTGGGCACATTCATGGTTTCGTAGATTCTACGGAGCTATAATGGCACAGGAGGTGCCCGTAACACCCGAACAGACCGTGAATTAAATACGAATCGACCCTAGCCTCGTCTGATTATTATTGTTACAATCCGCGCGTTGACGGCTCGACTCATGTGCTTATGGCTGGCTACCTGACCCGTATTCGAAGAGTCAAGATAACCTGGAAGATGACTGTCACACTCCTGACATTAGAATTTTGACGGACGTGTCTCTGCTGGAAATCGCGTAGTGTCTTCCAGGTGACAAAGAACCGCCTCAGGGTTAGAAGACCACTTAATAGTCTGCCTTATTTATATTTTTATGTTCTTTCCCTATTCCACTAATTTTAACTAACGCCATGTTGCGTCATGGCAACACGGTGACGTCCCGTCCTCACTCTTCTTCCGGAAATGCAGCAAGGGGCTTCCTTCTGGCGCGCAGACTTCCGCCCCCAATTGCAGCGTGAACACGCTCCTGCGCTACTTCGCCATTACGACTCTGGAGACTCTCCTATCGTCCTTCCATTAGAAACCACATCGACACCGTAACGTATTTGCTATAAAATCAAGCCTGGCGGATTCACTCACCCAATTACACGACTCCAAATTACACGGTCCCGACTTTAGTGTAAATGGGGGTTTTACTGTATAATTATTGTTCTTTAGTAAATGTGTCGATGTGTCAAATACCTTGGAATTCTGTTCGACTCTTAATTTAGAGGTATGTAATAGAGCTTCAAGAATGTTGGGCTTTGCTTGAGAAATTCTCATTACATACATAGCACCTTAGTAATAAGGTTGCTATACGATACATTGGTTCGGAGCTTGCTTGAATCAGGATCTATCGTCTGGGCGCCATATGACGCTTCGAACCTCCAGAAAATCAGGAAAATTCTTAAGATATCTCTACATGAGGGAATTTGGATTTTACCCGAGCTTATACCCCAGTGCATGGATTCAGGGTTGTCTGGAGTATGTAACTCTCGAGAAAAGAAGGTCAATATAGTTGGCAAAGCACTTCTTCAAGCTGTTGGTTTTTACGCAGTACATAATCCTTGTACTGTACGGTTGCACTTAGCGCCACTGCAATCGAAGCTCAGTTCCGTGTGGTTTCCTTTATAAATGTGAGGACAGGTGCTCTCGGAAACTCTCCGGTAACCAGAGCTATTACTCTGCTTAACCGCTTGGCTAATCATTGTTAAGGGGGCGCGACAGTATTACCAAAAAATGTTATCCCATCGCTGACACCAAATTTTTGAGGCACACGGGCTCAAGTATCAAATAGGTACACGACCGCTGAGACCAAATTATGGCCGTCCGGTAGTTGACGATCGTTTCGATCGGTATTAAAGTGAATCACACTATGTTTTGACAACGGTGTTTATTGAAGATATACTGGTGTCGTCAGCTCATTAGGTTTATCTCTGTTCTGATGAAGAAACTATTCTTGGTACAGCGACAGAAGGTTCCCAAAGATTCCTTTGGTACTGGACTCGAGGCAAAGTTTTATTTGCTTACGAAGAGATGATCTCAATATGAGAGTAAGACTTGAACTCTGATGAAAAATTACTTTCATCAGAGCAGAGATCAATTTCCCCCACTCGGTCTCAAGGAGTGGTCAGCTTCCGATTCGTCGGAATAGTGTCCAACACTTTGCATCTTCTGGCGTCAAATGGGCGGTTCTTCAATATTGTTAAATAATTCATTCTAGAATGTTAGCTCGTCAATAAATATCTTTGATGACTGTCCTTGTGTTTTTAATTATGGGCCACCTGAGTTGCTTTGGTTTTACAACCCGTTCTTCACAATGTGGAATTCATCAGTTGCGATTACTCTATATTGCCCTTCTTTATTCTCTGAAGACACAATAGTCGTAGTCGACTCCCGACTACTTTACATTTCCATCACTGGCGAGAGTAAAGGCTCGCCATGGTCCGAGTCACGAATCCCTTTTATATTTTTCACGTTATACCAAACCTTTACACAATTATCTAGTCGTAAATTCCACAAAATAATAAATATCACTCATGCCGAGGAAAAGCCATTTGTATTTGACTAAAACAATTGAACGGTTAGTCCTTTTGAATTTGTATTATCATATACAATTAAAATAAAAATAAAAGCCAGAGTGCTTAATGTTGCCAGTGCTGACATTGGTATAAACAGAAAATAAGTTGGCAGCACTGAGTCCGGGCGTGCGACGATTGGCAGCAGTGGCCGCGTCTGGCAGGCTGGCCGCAGCGCCTGGCCGGTGACAGCGGGGCAGCTGGCCGCATGCCGCCGCCATGACGATGGAGCGGAGGATCAAGCTCAAGACGCTCAACAGCCACATCACGTGCAAGATCTGCCGCGGCTACTTCATCGACGCCACAACTGTCACAGAATGTCTACACACATGTCAGTTTCTTCACTCTCGACTCTCCCCATCCATTCCATATACCGCAGCCCGCCGCCTTCTATACCATCAGACCATCCACATCACCGACAAACATGATTTTCATATAAATAAACATCGCGTGTTGTCATCGTCAACTAATATCAAAAATCACTTGTATACAAACGATACTAAATGACATTGCTAGTAATTATATTTTGTGTTTATGCAAAATATTATTCTATTCGCTAATAGATTATTGATAATAACTATTTATAATACAACGTAGTCGGCAATGAGCTTATTATTAATATCAATGTGAATTACACTGAGAATTACTATTAAATACATGCATTTTTCTTAGAAAACTGAATAAAATTACAGTTTTGGAAATCATTACAGTACACATTGACAAAGAAAAAAATTAACATTGAACACGAATGAAGAAAATCATTTTAAATACGTCTCATTCTCTGAATTTATGACATAAAAAATGCATTATCGACATATTAATTATATATTATTGTTATCTATGTATTTTTTTAGAAGAAATTTCAGCTAAAGATACAGACGAGATCCAAACCATGTTCGGTTTTATACTTTTTTAAACCTGATCTCATTAAATTCGGTTTAAATTTACAATATTACGTCTTTTGATTCGATATACAATGTTTATATAACATCTAGTCCAATTACACCGACGTTAAATAATCATGCCGACGTTATAACTTCATTAGGTTACGATTCGGAAAGAATTGTTCATTAATATGAATGTTTTATTGTATTTTCAGTTTGCAAAAGCTGTCTCGTGAAACATTTGGAAGAGAACAATACATGTCCTACGTGCAATTTGGTAATCCACCAGTCTCATCCTTTACAATATATCAGTTTTGATCGCACAATGCAAGATATCGTTTACAAACTTGTTCCAGATTTACAACGAAGTAAGTGAAATTTGTTTTTATTTATCAATTGACTGTAGAAATTGTTAAGATAATGTGTTTGATTTGCTTTGTTTTCCCAGATGAGATGGCGCGGGAGAGGGAATTTTATCGTGTCAGAGGATTGCCTTGTCCGAAAGATGCTGCCCTCGGTGACGGCGCCGTCGGCGGCCAAGGCGGCGATAAAGCGGCATCAAACGGAGACGAAACGCATCCAGACTCAACGGATTATCATCGCCGAGACGAACAGGTGCAAATCATTAATCGATATGCCCACAATTATCGCCATGAACATCGATTTGAACCAATTTTTGTATCGTTGCAGGTTAATGTTTGCTTAGAATGTACTTCCGCAAATTTAAAAACACTCAAACGGAGATTCATCAGATGTTCTGCCCAAGCGACAATAACACATTTGAAAAAATTTATTGCGAAAAAGGTGCTAAATAGTATAGACAAATACAGAGATGTAAGGATTTACCGTTTTTTTATTATTATAGGGTCATCTTATAAATAATGCAGTTTTTATACTTGTTTTTTATCATCGTATTACAAACTGTCCTATTGTAAAGCCCTGGCTTCGTCCAAAACCATTTTTATTTTATCCGGTCTGGCCCCATTCAATGACCACTTCAGACTTAGCCTTTTGGTGACTGTGTCACTGGAGTTTGTCCACTCTGACGACAGCTGTGATCAGTACTTCCTGGTATAGTCGGTACAGCTCCAAATATCCGTCTCAGAATCCTCCACTCTAGGACATCCAATTGTCGCTCATTTTATTTTGTCAGAGCCCAACATTCAGACTCGTATGTTAGGACGGGCTTGATGAGGGTCATGTAGAGCTTGACTTTTGTCTTTCTTTAGAGGAATCTCGACCGTATATGCTGTTGAAGTCTAAAGTAGCACCGGTTTGCCAGCATGGTCCTTCTTCGTACTTCCAAATTGGTTTCATTATTTTTTATTAATAAGTGAGCCGAGATATGTGAATTCCTGAACTGCCTTGAATACTCGGAGGATTCACGTATTCGCCCTTGGCATATGGGCATATATTTTGTCTTGGTCTCATTGATCCTCAGTCCCATGCCCATTGCCGCTCATTTTTCGCCCACATGTATCCTAGAAAGCCCCCCAAGATCTGGTCACAATGTCTATGTCGTCCGCATAGACTAGAAGTAGAATTTGCATCAAAAATTACATGCATAAAAAACGTGATGATACATTTAAAAAATTTATACCTGCTAGGGCCAATTCCTAGTAATGCATTTGACTAAGTGCACGCCCTTTTGTTCTCAAAATGTACTCGCAATATAATGAAATTTACGACCATCTACAAGATAACAGAAAGCTGCCACATTGTGCAAACCAGACAAAAGCATCCAGGAAATCATAAGCACCCTTGTGCCTTCGTAGAATAAAAGAAGAGCTATAAAGTGCCTTTGCATTGATATTTATTTTATTTTCATAAAGACAATAACGGAAATTGTGAGCCGGAGATAAGAAGGCGAATAGTGATGGGTAAAATTGCGATGTCAAAGCTAACAACGATTTGAAAAAATCCAAAAAGACAAAAAAAAACATTTAGTCCAGAGTCTGGTATTCTCAATTTTTATTTACGGCGTAGGAACCTGGACCATAAAATAAAATTGACCCCCTTTGAAATGTGGTGCTGCTGACGTCTGTTGAGAATACCATTGACCGCTAAACGCACAAACGTATCTGTCCTAAAAGAAATGAGGAACTACATAGAAGACCGACTTTCGACCATATGTCTCGAAAGGATTCTTCGATACTTTGGGCATCACGCCAGAAGAAACGATAGCCTGGAGAAGCTTATCGCCCTTGGAAACATACAAGGACGCAGAGGAAGGGGCAGGGCGCCCACCCGCTGGAGAGACTAAGTGAAGACCGCCACAGGCTCCACCATAGTAGCTGCGATGCAGGATGCAGAATGCAGAGAAACCTGGAGAGACGAAATCAAGAAATTTCGTAACAAGAATGATCACGATCCTCAGACATGAGGGTGCCGACCAAAGTAGAAGATAACAATATAGAAAGGAATTATAAAATCTCATACAAAAGATCAACAAAACGGTGATATTTAACATCAAATATATCTACATAGACGGTCATGTAGTTGAGTAGAGTAATGGCTCTGGTTACCGGAGAGTTTCTGAGAGCACCTGTCCTCACATTTTGCGGATGAAAAAGCACACGTGAACGAGCTCGATGGTAGTGAGGTGGCGCCCATAAGGGCAA
>JAGXCT010031914.1:0-42030 GCA_022495035.1 Philopotamus ludificatus
GAGGAGCGAAAGTATTGAGACTAGACCAATTATTGGTCAACAAATTAGGGTTTTCATTCTCAGTGTATACTGCCTCTGTGGTGCTACATATTTGTGTTAAATATCGACTACCTAATGAGGGTATTTTAACATTTTTATCCACTCTTTATCGTTATCCTTGTATATTTATCGGGGGCGTACGGTGTATACTGAGTATTTTTTTCTCTATTGATATTACTTGAAAAAAATTATGTCGCAAAAACGAAGAATGGAATTATTTTTTAAATAATAATAAAATTATAATATATCATATTTCTTTTAGGTATTATTATAAAATATAATTTCCATCTTCCTCGTAGTTTTTCAAACGTTTTTCTCTTAAAGTGTGCTTAATAGACCTGTCAAGAAAGTAATCGGAAGGAGCAGGGTCTAGTGAATATGAAGGGTGTGGTAAAACCTCTCAGCTTAACTTCTGATTTTTTTTGTAGGTCATTCTTGCTTTATCGTGGTGAAGAATTATTCCCTCTCTGTTAAACGAAATTGGACGTTTGATTTTTATTTTCCCGTTTAATCCTTTTAATTGTTGACAGCAATCGTCTGCAGTAATTGTTTCACCCGGTTTTAATAATTCGCAATGAATACATCCCCACAAAATACGCAAAGAACTTTTCAAAGTGTTAAACCAGGCTTAGGGATCGGAACAGTTGTTTCTTTCGAAAAGAGCCATTGCTTCTTTCGACTTATAGTATTGTAAACGATCCATTTCTCATTTCCAGTTACAATTTGGTATAAAAAGAGTCGAATTCTTTGTCTCGAGAACAAAGAATTGTATGTTCAGAAAATATACCTTTTTGCAAATTAAATAACACCCTTTTGCATTTTATATACACCTTTTTGCATTTTAAATACACCTTTTTCTATTGAAATGTCTATTGAAAAGGGGTCATTTTGATTTGCAAAAAGGTGCATTTTAAATGCAAAAGAGTGTATTTGATTTGCAAAAGGGAGTATTTGATTTGCAAATGGGTGTATTTCACTTAAAAAACCTGTAAAAAAATAATAAATTAAAATAGAAATGCACTTGATAGAAAATATTAAAGTTTAAAGTCAAACCTCCTATAGCGTACATAGTACAATTGTCTACCATATAAGTAGTTTTATTATTTACAATTTAAACGACAGCGTAATGCGATTTACTACAAATTTTCCATTTATTTATGATCGATATTTTGATTTTTTTAACTAGACGATATGACGCGTAAATTTAAACGCTCTCGGCGATGTCTCGCTGCAGACTGAGCTCTCACCGCATGTCTCAATTGTTCTCACGTTTCACTCGCACTCGGCACATCGTACTACTACTTGGTCTATAGGGATTATTAAGCAGTACCCATGTTATACAATTATTACATATTATATGAATATAAATGAAAAAAAACATTAATTATATTTGTGTCTAAACTATAACGGCACATCGTACTGGATGTGAGCGAGAAGAAACATCCCGCGCTCGGTAACAGAAGCGAATATTTTCGCAATTGCAGACAATAAAGGTCAATGATTATTTATACAATTTATTCTTTAGACCTTTTTAGACAAATACAGAAATTTTGCGATATATTAACTCCCTCTACTAGTTTACATGTAGCGCCAGGTTAAAGTTTGAAAGAATCTCGCGCATGTACGACATGCGCGCCGCACTGAAAGGATAAAAAGAGTTATTTGAGAAAAATAAAAATCAATACGTCTAGGTTTAATAAAGAATATGATGAATTATCAATCATCATAATGTCTTTCTGCTCAGATGGTATTCTTATCCCTGACGTATCTTGATTTTATGATGCTTTAGTCTGCGTATTCGCTAGATATTGCCTCTCACTTCTACTTCTTATATCTAAAGATGAAAAAAATGAAAGGACGATGTCAAAATTGAGGAAATATTATATAATTGAATTTATATTATATTTGCAGATAGTAATTATTATGTAGATAAGTTTTGTCTACGTAAAAATATGTTGTTACAGCATGGGGTTAATATAATAAATGGAATCGAGATCATCTCTACTGAAAAACTTTATCTTTCGCAGAATGCATATTCATCGACTTGCTTATCTGCATAGTTTGATAGAACTTTTAATTACTGTAATTTCAACAAAAATGCTCGAGATATTCCAGATTTTCATAGTTTTCCGCTGTAAGAGTCGATCGTTAATTTATCGGAATGGAAATATATTTTTTAACTTAATACATTTCCACGAGATATATTCGTGTTTAACGACTTCCCGTATGGTAACATACGTACATATGTATACGCACATTACTGTTTGAAGTATTTTTTTTTATTATCTCCGTAGCCATCGTTTCTTTTGTTGCGTCATATCTCTTCTCTATTGTAGGGAATGCGAAAAAGAGTAATCCTTTACCTTTTAACAAATATGTAAAGTATATTAAATCCATCTCATTGTGATGTTATATAAGTCACATGGGGGGGGGGGGAAATATATTAGAATAAAAATACATTTATTTGAAAATTGCACATTTTCCGCTACTACGTTGAATACATTTTGTCAGCGAATTATTAGAATATTTTATGCGAGGGACAAGCTTTGTATAATCAGCTTATCTGATTCCCAAAATCGAACAACCCTCTTTTCAGCCATGAATTTTGTATATTGTTTCATTCATTATTTATGACTAAGTTGAGTTTTGTATATTATTTCAGGTGTTTTGTGATGTGATTGAGGCGACACATGATTCGGTGTCTGTTTTAAATTGTCGTTAACAATCATCGCCATCATGTGGTCGAACAAAAACAAGATGACCGACGGCTCCATCAGCCGCGACAACGAAGAGATGGAGGTGAAAGTGGTGTTGGTTGGCGACAGCCAATGCGGGAAGACCTCGCTGGTCCAGAGATTTATTTCAGACACGTTCAGTGAGGTAAGATATTTTTTTTATTTATCGAAACGGCTGTATTAACGCAAAACGTGCCAGATTTTTTGCATGTTCTACATAACAATAAATCGGATCGGGAATCTAACAAGAGTTTTTTTGCGAAAAACTTTTTTCTTTTTTTTTTTCTTATTCCGCCCCTATTTTTCTACACACACTGAAACGCCAGCTGTTTCCAGTTTTGCTACGCTGAAAAAAAACTCACCCCTTGGTAATTGTTTTATTATTTTAACCCTTTTTTGCGACGAAGGAAACATTTGTTTTTCAATATAATTCAATGACGAGTATGTATATTGGATAAAATGGCGGGAAATAAGATGTCAATCTCATTTTATCTCAAAATAAAAGAAAAAACGTTTCTGATATTTCGTATTACGTGAGTAAAAGCACTTGGAAATACGAAAATAATGCTTCAGTTATGTCCCTCCTTTCTAATTCTGTTTGACACGTTGTCATGGAAGTTGATGCTCTCGATCACCATTATTTTAACAAGATGCCATTTTCCTATAATACGAAATACCAAACAAATCTTGAAGCTATATACCTTAAGCTTTCATGTTCAATTTCCTTTTGTTATTAATCGTAAACATGTTCATCTTATTTTAGTTCCGTGATCTTCTATCCTTTCTTCTTCATCATGGCTTAATTCGAAAGACAACATTATTTAGTACAGACTCTTCTTCACAGCACAATTCTTTGAGTTACAACTTCACTCCATATCTTATCAATGAGCAACGAAGAATATTTCTTCTCGCTCGCATCCGGTACGATGTGCCGAGTGCGAGTGAAACGTGCGAGTGACATTTGCTAAATTATGAAGCATATCATGAATAACTATTTTTATTCTTAGAATAATTCAATTATAAAATGATTAGACTTAAATGGTCAGGGTCTATTTTCTATTATAAATAGACCCCCTTCGGACGACTCGGTTGTTTTCGAGCCGCCGTGAGGGATCGGTTAAATTCTCCTCATTTCTATGACATTGATTATTTTTTAGTACAGTCAACGCTCTTATAGCCCCTAGATAGGAACCGCACTATATAAAACTAGGCACTCATACAAAATTTAAGGTTAGGTTAGGTTGGGTTGAAGTTAATTTACTCAATGAAAACTCCGGTAATTATCTATATAACACCTAGTCCATGCTCTTAATGATTTATAGTGTGGTAATCGACCAAAAGTTTTATCTTACAGTCTTCTTTTTTCCATCTTCATGCATTTTGGATGTAGTGGATCTACTAGTTTTTGTCTTTTCTCTATAAATGTTACTTTTTTAACCTCCCAATCCACAGCTTCGTCGCAACCACCGTTGACCTTTCACTTTTCCTCCAACGTTGGTCTGCAAAATACAAGACTGGTCAGCGAATTATTTGTCCAAGGTTCTTAATTTTATGTTTTTACGAAGAAGCTCCTATTCCTTGTACCAGAAGTTGAAGTACGGTCTTATTCTTGACGCGTTCTGTCCATGGAATCTTCAAGATTCTTCGGTAGCACCACATTTCAAACACTACCAGTTGGCCAAGGGCGGCTCGTCCATATGGGCAGCCGGGGCACTGCCCCACATTTCTTCTAATAATAAAAAAAATAGCTGAAACATTTTTGAAACGTGATTTTTATTATTGGTAACTAAACGATCCGCGATCTAAACGGATGGAATATGCGATCAGAACCAATTCGTATGTGTTTGAGGCAGTTTATATCTTCCGTGGTCACGTGGTCGCTAGCTTCAGTTTTAAGAAAAGTTCCGTATTACCATATACAGAGGGTCGCTTTTCGTTTGCTGCGTAAAGGTCTGTTTGGGGCAGTCTAGCATCTGCCCCGGTGGTCTTATGTTCTCTATAATAAATAATGATTTGGTTCGACCTAATTGTACTAAAGATCATTTGTTTGTAAAAACTAGGGATGGGGGCACTTCAGCCTCATCATGCCCCACCTGTTTTTAAAGTCACAAGCTGCCCTGCGGCTGGTTTTTGTTCACTACCAGAAACATCCATCTCCATGCCAAGGAGAGCCGTCGAGAACATAAAATTGAGCCTCCATTGGCATTTAACTAAGCTAGCTAAACCTCGATTCATTTTTTTGCATTTTTATGTCTTCAAACCCTGCAATTTTCGTAGAAGAGTGAATTTGAACTGTTATTAATTGCAACGTTTTAAAAATTAAAAAAAAAATGATTGCCGATATGTCAGACGTCGTATTTCGGCAGCCAAAAGGGTTAACATGTAAATATTTTATATACGACAACTTGACATTTAATTTTATTTCGAAACATTCTGATATCGATTCTCATCAAATTTTATTTGCGTTTTGCCCGATCCCGGCCATATTTGCATTACTATTTTAATATTTCATATTCGTCGGTGGAATGTGCGCCGCTTTGCCCAATTCGTCCATTGATCCTGCGAGCACGTGTAGTCTGTTTAATTTTCTCTCATACATACCAGTCCGGCTCTGTTTGCTCGTCCGACGGCTGGAAGTTTAAACAGAGTCGGAGATCCTGCCAGTCCATCCGTAGCATGTGAGCAAATACCGTTTTGATCACCCCGAGGATCCTTCACTCCAATAAGCCACTGATCCCGAAGACCCAAAGGACTCGACTATTATGTCGCTACGGTTCAATCAAGCGGCAGATCTTTTTTATAATATATAATAATAATACGATTTTATTTGATGGTTACTGCTAGTGTGAATCTACCCCCCACTCCATCGCATAATGCTAGATTTCGATGCAAATGCTCAAAAATACTAGCAAAACTGTAAATACTGTTAAAATACTTTCAGCATGGATAATGAAAAGGAAACCATTAGCATAATGTCATAACTCGGCATTATCATAATGTTATCGTTGGCCGCGTCCCGTTTAGCGTTTATTATTATTTAAGATTTTTTTTATTATCTCCACTGGAGACTGGCGTTACGCTTCTGCAGTATTACACATTTTTTATATGAAAAAAAAAGATGAAAAATTCTCCAAGTAATGCTCTCGCATTTTGCATATGAATAGATGGCCGAAAGAAGTATTTTTTTTGACGCTTTTGATATTAAAAAAAAACTCGTGACGAAATTACGTCGAAATGTCGGGCAGTTAGCAGTCTATCTTGTGGCAAACAGTCTTGATAAGATATACTTCAACATTTTTTTTACCGTTACCTATGTTTGTTATGTTACGCGGCTGATGCTATATTTTGTATCAGAAGGTCGCTTTTCGTTTGCTGCGTAAAGCTCTCTTTGGGGCAGACCTGTATATGCCCCGCTGCTCTATATTTTAAACTAAATTTTAGCCTTATCGCAAGTTTTTTGTAGGATGCAAGTGCCATTCGATTATTCTCAATACTTTACAACCTTTTTTTAATTCTCCAATTTTCTTTGATGGATTATAAAATAACGTTCAATATAAATAAGCCAAAATAAACATCGTAACATTGGGAAAGAGCAAGAAAATCCTCAGTGAACTTAAACGATGTTAAGATTCGGGTTTATCGGATCAATTAACCCGAGTATGTTTCCAGAATGATCTTGTTTCTCAAAGTATTTGCTATACTGTGCTTAAAAATGGGACACTACTCCATACAACAAGAACATTGTGCCATAACTTGGGATTTATCGAGCCGAGTAACCTGATCCAGACGTATCATGCACCAAGACTAAGGAAGAAAGGCGCAACTCCGACAACTCACTGTCTTTCAGAATATGTGAAAATATGCCCCCAGAGTTTAGTGATTAGTTTAAGATTCGACAGCCTTTCAGGAGAGAAAGCGGCACACTTTGTTAGTGCGCTGTAATCTAATATAATATGAAGTTAATATCGTACACTGGTACTATAGTTTCATAGTCCAATACATGAAAATGCAATTCCCCGGGTCGGCTCGGCCGATTCGTTCGCTGTAAAATGATGCCGATCTTTTCTGAATTCGCCTTGTTGCGTTGACTTTTATTAATAATTAAATAATAATAAATATGCTTTTAATAAAGTGATTGTTTCATCGTTTTACGATCAACCTACATTTTATTTATATTATTTTGTTTTGCAAAGTATTCCGTTGAATATAATTATAAAAATAATATTGAACATAACGTTTACTGTATAGGGTTTATAATATTTATTTTTCATCTTCTTTCTTCTTCTGTTCCTTATTTCAATCATATGAGGTCGGGTTTTTCTACCATCCGATTATTTGCTGTGGTTTCTTTTTCATGTTGTTTTGTTTCGCTGTTTGTTTTACTTTAACCGTTTCCACTCCACGTCCACTTTTAGTCGAATCTATGAGTTATTCTCATTATACATTTTTTTCCAAATTATTAAAAGAGATATCATCGGTAAAATGAATAAGAAACATCTATAGGGTTTGATCTGATATCCCAATAAAAAAAACTTTGTTCAAGTTATTTGCTAAAAAATCTTTTGGGCTAATACGTCTTTAAGTCGTTCCTCTCCCTTTTTGGTAATTATTTTGATTAAAATTGTGTTATGGCTTGTAGGTAACATCCACAGCTAAGCTAAGTCAGATAGGTGTCCGACGAAAACTATGCATTCAGGGAATTCTTTATAACACTGGCCAGGGGGTATGTAAGTGGAAGACAACCATTACCTCCGCATGTTCTATAAAACCATTTTTGTAAGTAGCTTGGCGCGTTGGAATTAATTAATTTGATGCCAACTATCCTTTGTTGAATAAATAATATTAATATTAACCAGTGTCGTGGTTTGACACTGGGGGGAATATTAGTGTGAGAGACTCAATCCCATTGCATCGTTAGAATTTGTATATGGGTGATGCTTTGGAATCTTTCTGTTATGCCATTCAACCATCGTAGTCAAATAAAATAAAATAAACTATATCGGTTGACATTTTTAAGCACATGGATCTTTAGTTCGATTTGTTATCACGAATCTAATTTTTTTTTAAATTGGGATAGGAGAACATATCCTAATTCACACTTTTCCATCTTTTTCTAATAGGAAAATGGTATGTTTTTATGGGAAAACGTCGCTAATAGACCAATTCGTCGTGAAAATATTTTTGAAAAAAAATAGCAGGGCTTACATATGCAGAGTAGAGAGGAGCTCTGTCGCGTTTAAGGGGTTAAGAAAAGCTGCATTGTGCGCACGTGTTCTTTGATCTTGATCTCAATGTGCAACGTGTGCTCTTGATTGACCTTTGATGTTAAAATACAAAATTTTATTTAAAAAATCAGGAATCGGTTTCTATTTGTCCGATTAATTGGCCAATTAGCCGACTCAGAACGGTTAATATTGATTCAACGCATTTTATTCGGTGGTGTTTACGACGTTTCGGCACGCGTATTGCCTGATTATACAACGCCCGAATTGAGGTGGATGTTCACTCTATTTTTCCGCGAAATAGCGGGGGTGGGAAGGCGAAGGGTGTCTACGTGACAAAGCAGCGAAACAGGGTCCCAGGGCGCGCATCGACAATATTGTCACGCAGGCTGGTGTCCCGATTCCGGCCCCCCGGTTGTCCTCCACGGGAATATTGCTTTATTGTCTCTGGTCGGGGACGGCCCCTGTAATATTTACAATTTGCAATATTATCGTGTCTGTCTTTGAGTAATCAGGGGCGCATTTGTCGCGTCTTGTAATTTGCCGCGATTGTACACTCGCGTTCAAAAATACGACGGCGACTCTTTTGTGGCTTGATGAGATTGCGGTGGTTATCTGTGGCATTCAGTTGGCTGATTCAAAGGCGGTCCTATGAAATAACTTCTTGGTGCTTTTATGGGGAAATAGTGCAGCAGTTTTCCCTTGCATTCTACGGAAATATACAGCAGTAGTTCAGCTGCTGGCTCGGGGATTTTATTGCAAGGCTATTTTTCACGGGGATAAGGAGTTGCAGAGATTTCTGGATCAGATAGAGAATACGATCTGACCGTGTAATATCGCAATTATCCTGACATTCACCTGAACAAATTTATTTTATTATCTCTCGATTTATGCGGTAGATATAGATAGCGTAAATCGGTTCTCTGCAAATTAAAACAAATATATTTTGAATGGCTTTAAAACAACACTATAATATAACAATATTTTTTTAATACTTATCTTGATAATCTTTCAATTTTACTTAAAATGGAGCTTAGGAATATCATAAATTATCCAACATTAATTATAAAAAAAATACTGTCTATAACAAGTCACGAGTCGCAAGTGATTATTGATCTTGTTGCGCAATATCAATCCTTTCATTATGGGAAAGACCTCCTCAAAGATAGGGTCCCTTAGAGAGATGTAAGAGGAGCGAAAGTATCGAGACTAGGGCATTTATTGGTCAACAGTTTAGGGTTTTCCTTCACAGTAATTATAAATACAGTGCACTCTCGATTATCCGGGTTAATGCTGGGGAGGATGATCACGGATAGTCGAGAAACACGGATAATCCGAATCATCAAATTTTTATTTTATTTTCGAATATAATATCATATACACAACACAAATTGTTAGCTTACGTATTTTTATAATCATTATTTATCAAGAAAACACAAACAAATAAGTAAAAATATATTGTTTTATCATATATACGAACTTAAAAATATAAAAAAGTATACTTTTGTATGTACACGAATTAAAAAAATCTATTATTTTCATTTGTTTTTGAGATTTTTTTATCGAGCTTCTTATTTCACTTCCAAATATTCTTAAAGCTATTACATTATTATAGCCAGTTCCCCTTTGTTCGGCGTAATCTAGAAATGTTTCAATACAATTCAATCCTTTTACTTGATAACGTAACCACTGGTATCTTCTTCGCTTATAGTATTAATGTCATTTTCTTCCTCTTGAGTAACAAAAGAAACGATATTAGGATCGTCCATGCGTTCAAAGCCTGAATCATTTAAATCATGATTGAGCCACTCCTCTACGTTTTCCATATACGCGTCTTCAACAAAATTTTCTTCATTCTCTTTCGAATCCATTAAATCTGTTTCTATGTCAGGAAGAATCTTTCTCCATGATCGAACGAGTGTTACTGGTTTTACTTTTGACCAAGATTGTGCTATCCCATGTATAGCATCAATGCAAATCATTTTTTTCAAAAATTGATCAGATTATCATCTTTCTCGGTAAAGAGTTTCAAGTTTTGACGATAAAGACGTTTTGACATGATAAAGACGTTTCATTAATGATATAACACCTTGGTCCATGGGTTGAATCAGTGATGTAACATTAGGGGGCAAAAATTTTGTAATCATAAGTCCATCGTTTGTCTTCAATATGCTTTCATTCGGATGAGAAGGAGCATTATCTAATAACAAAACTGCTTTCTGTGGCAATCCCTTATTTTTCAAAAATAATCGCACTTCTGGGACCCATTTCTTTTTTAACCAATCTTCGAAAATTTCCCTGTCCATCCATGCCCCTTTCTGACCATAATAATCGATGGGAAGATTTTCTATTTCAGTTCCCTTAAATGATCGTGGTTTTTTTGTTTATTAAAAATAATCAAACATACGTGTGTAATGAAAAAATCTGCTCTCTGTAAAGACACGCACTTCTTCACTGCTAGGAAGCAAAGCAACTGAATAAACAAACTACGAAAGACATTTGGAAAGGGACCGAGAGCTTACAAATATGGGCAATAAATATCGAAATTAATGGCAGGGCGACGTTTCTGTGTGTCCCTATACGTAGTTCTTTCAAACAACGCGCATATTCAAGATCGCGATTCATTAATGCGTCTTATAATCATAATAGAAAAAAATCAATCAAAATATTTTCAGGCACGGATAATCCGCAAACCGGATAATCCATGCACGGATAATCGAGAGTACACTGTATATGTATTATTCGTTTAGACGTCTCTTGCGTTTGACATTATTGTAGACAACCCATTTCTCGTCCCCAATGATGATGCGCTTCAAAAATGGATAATTTTCTTGACGTTTGAGTAGATGTCAACGCGACAGCACAAATTCATTTCCTTAAGAACATGAGGATTCCATATGTCGAGCTTTGAGATTAAACCTAGACGGTTTAAATGATCATGAACGGTCGAATTCGATAAATTAATCTCTCAGCGATCTTACGAGTTGTTATTCGCCGGTCTGCATCAATTAATGCCTTTACTTGACTCCTTCTCTGACATTTACCAACAACTCGACTCCGACTCTGACTCCGACTCTGACTCCGACTCTGACTCCGACTCTGGCTCCGACTCTGACTCCGAGCTCGGCTCGACTCTGGCTCATTTACGACTAAAAAGTTTAATTTTGTCAGGCCTTTTTCCTATTTATGCATATTATTTAACATGGATCAACCAACCAATCCGACAAATTGCAAAATGTTTCATATTGTACAATAAATGTCATAAGGCATAAATAAAAATAAACAAGTTCAAACTTCAATTATTTGCGTTTATTTATAAAAATAGCATTGATTTTATTAAATACACATTCATAGAAGCTCTCAAATCGGAATTAAGGTTTTTAAGAGCGGAAAATAACCGTATCTATAATCTTTTACGATTTCTAGATACCGCTGTATTGCCATTTCAACATTTAACTTATAAGTTCGGTCAATTTTTCCATTACTTTCAATGCATCATAAAATGAAGTCTCCTTTATCTATATTGGGACTAGGATTTAAACGCGGACGTTTTTCACAACTCCTACTCCGACTCCGACTTCGGCCCAAACACCGCGACTCCGCGACTCAGACTCCGACTCCACAGCCCTGCTTTATTGTGTCTTCATCAGTTTTAACTGGCCTTCCAATACGTGGTGCATCTTCAACATCAAAATTTCCCGGCACTGGCGTCTTGTCAATACAACTTCTCCTTATACATCGGATAATTTTTTTCTTGCTTGAACAGCAATTTTATCTTTCTAATAGTAAAAAAGTAAAATATGTCGAAAATGCTGCATTTTACTCTCCGTATTTGAAAGGGTACTAACCAAAATCTACTACGTAGAATCAATTGAACTATCAGCTGTCAAAATATGTAATGATTATGCGGCTTAAGTGTGAAGTTGGCTGTCAAAAAATACAATTAAGTCCTCTGTTGGGAACAAACGAAATGACTTTCTGAACAACCTTTTGCGGTATTAATGTTTAAAATCACAGATTATTCCCAAATCTAATGTTTGCAGATTCACTAATACAGTAATAAGATATGTTTTTTTTAGCTTTTATCAAAGGATTTAAGTTTAAAAGTTGTTTTTCAGACAATCTTGAGGTTATCATTTATATTTATTTAACATTAAAGTCTCACCTTATTTAATTTTTAAGCCGTTCGTTCGTGTGTTAATTAAAAATTCGCGTGTTTACGTATCGGATCGGGGGAGTCCGGAAAAGCGTTGACATTTCCCAGCGGCCTTGAAATAATTTCGTGACGTCATCGCGTAATCAGAGCCATTCTATTTTGCAGACGTGCATACATTATGTATATGGAAAATTAACAAGCTGTATTAAAATCTGCGCTGATTTCCCCTGTGCAAACTAAAATTCAGTTATACCGCGTGCTGCACGCGCTCTCAACACGGCTCGGTTTAATATTTACGCTAATATTAAATCGTGAATAAAAATTTTATGCGAATTTTTAACAAATAAATATTTGGCAAAGTCTAATTAACCCCTTAGTGTCCGGGCGGGGTGTGCGATAGCGTGTCACGCTAAAAGATAACATAAATTCATATTACATTTAGAATGGTGTGCGATATAATACGTAATTATGCGGTCACATGTTTTTATCTCGGATCTAGATTTTCGGATATGATGCTGTAAATCCCGACGGCTAGTGTTATGTGTACATTTTTGCAATTATAAGTTTTGCGAATGTGGTCCAAAAATGTATATTTACGTCGTTAAAAATTATTTCCAATTATATTTTCCATTGTGTATCTGGATAATAGTAGCGTTAATTGATTTAATTTTGAAAATTATTTACAAGTCCTCGGCCATATTGCCTTTGATATTTTTTTATTGTTGCTATTATTAATTTTAATTGGATGAAATTTGCGTGTACTTCAGAGTTAAATTATAATTGTATTGGCCAAATTTGCAAAATGCACCAATCATTCTATCCCATTGTAGCGGAGAGTGGTAATTAATTTTATTTAAATTGACGATTGCAGAGTCCTTGGAATAAGGACCAAATTGAAGAACCAATTCCGATAATTCCCGGGAATAAAGAGAGTATGATTTATCTTAAAATTATTATTTACGAGCCTAGTCCAGCTAAGGGACTTCAAACCCAAATCTTTCTTTGAATTTATCTATAGAAAAAATAGCTGACAATGCATATTACAAAATGACATACAGTGGAACTTCGACCCATCGTTTTTCAAAGGACTATCAAAAAGAAAACGATGAATGCGGTAATAATTTGTATCCATGCAGTTGTCGTTTCTGGTACGGAAAAATAATTCATGATGCAAAATATGATAAAAAAAATATTCGTCTTGAAGATGACCCTGAATTCTACTGAAAATTTCTCTGAATTTGATTTTATACTTAGGAATAATATGATGATCTCGATGACCAAGGCGTGATTTTACAATTGAGACGATTAAAAATAATAATCTAATGAAAATCGGGATAAAATTTGTCACGTAACTAAATTTTAACCCTTTTTTTTAATCTTTGCTTAAATTATTATAAAATATTTTACTACGTAAAGTACTAAGTAAATATTCTAGAAGAGAAAACCATTTTACTACAATTAAATTCAATCATGATATGTGAAAAAAGGCTTAACTTTCATTTTTAGTAAATAAAAACTTGAACTTCATTCAGAAGATTATTTTAAAATATATCAACCGATTTGTCACGGGGGCTCGTAAAGAAACCGCGTCGTCCGAAGGGTTCTATTTATAATGGAAAATAGACCCCAAGCATTTCAAGTCGAGATATTTTGGATTTTTGACTAATCTATATGACGCATTAATGACAAGCGCACTCTTCAATGTCCCGCCATAGACTGACGGATGTGTCAATCGCATGGTTTCACTCGCACTCGGCACATCGTACCAGATGCGAGCGGGAAAAAATATCGCGCTTGTAGCATCGGAAGCGAATATTTTTGTTTTTTCGCAATTGCAGACAATAAAGGTCAATGATTATTTATGATATTTATTTTTTTAGACTTTTATAGACAATTACAAAAAGTTTGTGACATGTAGGATTTATGTTTAAAGAGTCTTCGCCGTTTACACCTTAAAAAAAGTTTCTATGTTTGACCGGGACTATAAAAAAGAACGACACAAGCCGTAAAAGAATTGATCGGGATTCCACTTTTATTTTCTTAATAAAATATGGAGAATTCTAAGACATTTCCACAACAAATACCCTATATTGAATATATCCTGCTTTCTTCGTCACTTTTCGTCCGTTTTCAGACGTCCAAGTTTGTCTGTTTTTGGCGAGCTGAAAAAATTCTGGAGCTCCCAATTCGGTCCAGTTGCTAATATTGCGGAGCCACGATAGATTTTTTCTTCTCAACCATCGTTTACCTTCTACTTTTCCCTTCAATGATGGTCTACAGAAGGCGATACTTTGCTCCACGAATGATATGTCAAAAGTACCCAATTTTACGTCATTGACGGTGTCCAGAAGCTGCTGCTCCTTAGGAAGAAGTTGAAGGACCGGTGTATTCTTGACGTCTTTCGTCCGTTCCACATTTCAAACGCTTTCATCCGGTTATTGTTTGCTAACAGCAACGTGCACGCTTTGCGCCTTATTAATTGCTAACCATCCTGTTCCAAGATGTTCTTGGATTCATCAAAGAGGATGACTCTCTTCCAATATCACAAGCTCTTATTTCTATGTATTTCAAGCTTTTTTTTAATGTCTTCTTGCTGTTGAACCTCTCTAATTGATGCTGGCGATTATGTTGACTTTTGTTAGTTGATGCTTAGAACAACGGGTTCTTCAAGCTGGAGGAATGACTTCCAGTATTCATCTCAAACAAATATAAAACATTATTATTAAATTTCTCAATATTGACAATATATATTAATTTCAAAGAAGGACAACGAGTTGTGTAAATAAATATTATCTGTCTCTACTCATCTAAGTGCAGTACTCAGAAATATTTTTCCAATTTTCCAGCACACTCCCATTGGGATGATTGATGTAAAATCCGATTTTGACATTTTGGCACATCCTTCACTCACTGTTTGATATACCGTCGCGTGCGGTATCAATAAATTAGTCTACGGAGCGCATCCGTAATTTAGACAGGGCCGGCGGTAAATCGTTTAAACGGGTAAAAAATGACCCGGGCGCCTAATTTGGCAATGTGGGCCCCACAACACGTAGACCCTACTAATCATGAACCCGCAGATAACGAGAACCCGAGGCCGGGGACTCGCCCTGCTGAGGCGGCGATTTTCAACACTTTCCAATTCGGCTCGACCTTTTGTAGCCGAACGGAAAAAAATCTAACCCTATGTAATTTGATTTAAAGCAAGACCACTAATTGCGTGTTGTACATTTTGTGTACGCACGCGCGTGTGCGCGACGTATCACTTCTCCCCGCCATAGGGTTGCGATACAATACGCCACACTCGATTTTATATGTAAATATTATATTCTGTCCAGCTATGTTTTACATCGCAATTCATTCTACTACGAGTGGATCAATTGTGGTCGTGCATTGTCGCGAAGCTGGATTGGAACCAGATTTCGCAGTTTGCATTGATTTCTCGACAATAACTCTTTGCTGTAATGGTTTCGCCAGGATAAAAAAAGTTAAGCGAATAATATCGAATGCAGACCACGAAGCAGGAACCATTACTCTATTTCTGTGTAAATTTGGTTTTACGACAGCCGTTTCCTAATGTCGTAAAGGATCCACTCTTCGCCGTAATATACGGTGCAATCTAGAAAGGAATGGATTGAGCTTTTCTTATTATCTGTTTCAAGTGGTCAGGAGCCGTTGAATCGCTGGATCCAACGAGTTCTTGGAATGTTATAAAATTATTCTATCACCAATTGAAGAAGGACAATACGCGACTTCTTGCAATAGGTTACATATTCCATCTGACGAGGTTTATAATTTGAGTCATGAGTTGGAAATTTTTGGATCTTAATTGGTCGTGCTCCGATTGTGTTAAATTATTTATTTTTCAAAACTCATTGAAATGTAATCTAGAAGTTCTTCAACTTTGCAATAAAATATTTTATAAAATATGCAAATGTCACTTGAATCCAGTTTCAAGAAAGCTATTAAAATTGGATTGTGAATATATAAATGAAGGTCTTCTTAAAATATCATTCTTTCGTGTTTTTTTCATTTTCAAGAATCGAAAGAATTCTTTCCATTCCAAAAACATTTGCGAGCCATGAGACACTCATGAGAGTATTTTGACAGACTCTCGAATAGTAGTCGAGAGTCTGAATCTCATAACGGCGTGAGGACTTCTCTTGTACGTCCTATCGTGGTGGACCAACCCATAGGGTTTTTTTATAAAGAGATTCTCTTGACCGTTGCTGATATTTAACGTGCATCTTCTAACACTGCTTATATCGGATTTACTCTCCCTGCTGTGTGTCCAGGCAAGTAGAAGTTTCAGCACGTGCTCTTTTCTTCTCTGGGGCGTTCTGGCGTGACAAGTAACAGCTGTCTTTAACATGTTACGTAGGAGCAATCCTTAGATCTTAAGAAATACCTTTCCAAAAGGGAGGTCATTTCTCCGCATTCGCGGATTCATTTGAGCGGACCCACATATCCTTGCGACGCCTGTTGCTGTGTCTGTTGAGTGTCTTCTACTTCGCAAGGGACAGGTATCCGCCTGGTGGGAGCGTCTCTGATGACAGAAAGCCGAACTGCACGTACTTAGAAATACCGCAAAGGAACAAAAGAGTGGTTAATGTGTTCCAGAGACAGAACATGCCAATAACTACTTCAACTTAACCTTATAAAGAGCAGGAGCTTCTGCAACCGTAAAAGCACCCTAAAATTGTATTCATAAAGTATTACTTTCTGCAGACCACCTTGAAGTGAAAAGTGGAAGGTAAACGGTGGTTAGGACGAAAGAAGCTTCCGTAGCTCGGCAACATATGTCCGAAAACGGATAAGGCACATGATTAAGATGGTAGACGACTACTTTAGCTATGGCTACCAATGTCAATATACTTCAGGGACAAGTGCATCCATCCGGTACGGTCAATCATGATTCCGTAAATCCTCCGGGATTGTGAGCGTCCCGTACCGTTATCCAGATTGATGGTGTCTATCTTGACCTTGATCTGTCGTTCTTTTTAAGAGCCCCGGTCTGAATTTATCGTTCCCCTATCTATTTTCATAAAACTATGTTCCAGTGATACATTTTATCCCAAATGTTATTTGTGCTCTCTTTTGAATAATGTTTCTGTCTATAGGTATGTTTTTGTCATTGGAGTCTTCTATCCATATCATAAGAGCCATTTCCATCTTTTCCATTATTGCCAATCGCGGCTCGCGAGTAAAATATTTGAGAGTGCTGAGTAATATTCAAAATTAAAATCAAAAGTGACTCAGTATGGACGGCGTGGGACTGCTTCGAGACGCAGCGTAACACAGCGCTTAGCGACGAGACCAACCGCGTCGTCCGAAGGGGGTTATTTATAAGGGAAAATAGACCCCAAGCATTTCAATTGAAAATATTGATAAATTATTCATAAATAGCTTGACATACATTATTTTAAGAATACATATTTTCCTGGACACAGTCGAGAGGGTAAAATCCGATACCAACATGGTAGAAGATGTACATCCAATGCCAGCAATGGCCAAGAGAGGGAAACTCGTTACAAAAAACCGCATACCAAGACGGCTCGGGTCCCCGCGGTATGGACACGAAAAGGGCGCCCTCACGTCACGTGTGAGACCCAGGTTCCTTTGGCCTCAACTACCATTCGAGAGTCTGGTAAGGTCCATGCCCTCAGCGAGTGAGAGCCTTGTGACTGGCAAATGATGATGATGATGACATTATTTGGTCGAGGTGTTTTGGATTTTTTACTTCTTGATTCTTGGCACATCGTACCGAATGCGAGCGAGAAAATACATGACGCCAGTGGCAACAGAAGCGAATATTTTTGTTATTTTTTCGCAATTGCGGAGAATAAAGGTCAATGTTTATTTATAATATTTATTCTTTAGACTTTTTTTAGACAAAACCATAAGTTTGTGTCATGTATGAGTCTCCAATAGCCGCATCGGCACGGCTTGATCAAATTATTCAGTTTATATTTCTCGCGTACCATATAACTAGATATGGAGGACCGGATTTGGTTCGCGGGACGGAGTTAATCAACTCCTAGCTTAGAAGGTCGCACATCTGTTTGTTTTTGAAAATTATTATCATATACAGTATCAATAAACGTTTTATTGGCTCATGCCATTATATTTCGATGAAAATGAAAAAAGAGGGGAAAAGAAACAAAGCCAGCTGGAAAATTGAGTAGATCCCATCTCGTGGATGCCGGGACGCTTACGCTTATTACAGTTGCGTTTATCTTCCAGATTGGAGTGAATCGCCCCATACAAAAGATAACTTCGTCAAGATTACAAAAATGTACGAATAAAACGATTCCCGTTTTGGTTGTCGAGATGAACGGGGGACGGGCGGCGGTGGTGGCGTTCGGAGGATCGTTGGGATTTGGACCAGTCAAATGCTGAACATCTGCTCCCCCCCTTTCGCACTTGGATGAAATATAATGTTCGCCAGGACACAGCGTTTACAATATTCCGGAATGTACAACATATTTCATCCGGATATGAAAATGATGAAAATTCGTTATTCATCCGGAAAATTCCCGGTATTTTTCTCTATTTGCCGGCACCGCACTAAGCGGCCGGTATAAATTACTTTAAATAATGACAAAGCGGCCGCGGTCCCAGTTTTGGGACCCCATCGTTTATTTACAACACGTACAGTCGGGCTCTGTTATGACCCCAGCGTTTCGAACGATGGAGACGTCACGATTTTTTTTTTGCGAGCACCGATCCGACCTCACGAAAAATCGTTTCGAAATCCGGCGCCCGTCCGTGTAATTAAATATTAATTAATGCACACACGTCGTTGCCCTGCAAAAACCGAAATTTAGGGGATACGATAATTTTCGCGGACGACTGTACACGATTTAAAGCGTTCGTATCATTAACCATATACAAAAAAGTCGGCACGGCCGTATGCGAAACGGAAAGATAATTGAAAATCGTATAATCGCAAAGGATAATAATAGCGAAATCCTTTATTATAAATACCTATTTTTCGAAATGATCCCTACGGAACCCTTTAATATCCTTTCATGAGTTTTGGGTCCGTATTAAATTACGCGCGCAAAATTGTATACCGAATTTTCCATACAAACATATTTTCAGCAGCTTAAATTAGGATAATATTATTCGAAAATATAAGCTTATTTCAATTTATTTATTTATTTTTTTTGGAGCGAAAGATATTCCCTCATCGATCCACGGCAGCTACCGTGACAATATCACTCCTCGACTTATATTTTTCCACGATTTCTGATGATCTTATCAAATAATGGAATTTTCTCAATTTCTATTCAAGACGATAATAACTGAGGGTTGAAGTTTTCAATTGAACCGGTGTTATTTATGCTCTCAATAAGATAAGTTGCGTAGATTGGCGGAGTAATCATAATCTTGCGGTTTCCAAAATTAATAATACATTTTTTCATCAGCGTCCCCCCGATCTTGATCAATCAAATCGGTGCCTGAATTTTGTGTTGTTTTATCCTTTAATGAAACAGTCGTGTGTCGATGGTGAGTGATGTTCGAAACGCCGCAGAGGCCGCAGCTGACTAATTTATCTCGACAACCGGTGACACATTGCCCATTTTTGGCGAATATTCTTTCGAGAAATATGGCAGATTCTTGCGGCAGACCTCCGGTCGCTGCCAAATGACCCGGGAAGAAGTCCCTAAATTTATTGCCCACCCTGTGCTTGTCTTTCTGATTTGTCGCCGAGCCGCTCTCGGTAGTGTGGCCGTCATTTCTGCGGTCGAAACGGTCCATCAAAGGGTCACATCGGCGACGTTTGGGCGTAGCCAATACGACAATAAAATAAATATCTTATTCGAATGACTATGATGGAATATCGGATAATATGCATAACGATCAAGATTTACATATATACGAGGTGTGGACAAAAAGTTCGTGCACCAAGTTTTTTCCATTGACATAATGCTTTACGTCTTGCGGACTAACTGTCGACTTTTGTCTACCATACCATTAAAATTGATGGTCAGCATCTCATTACATTTTTTATATTACAGTCAAAATAACCCTGCATAGAGTTGACTAGGGACCCAATTGAACTTTGATAAATACTCAACAAAATAGTGCAAAAATATGTACATGTTGGTGTACACATATCCTTATGTGCATAAATTAATCTGGTCTCTAACGGATTTCTCACCACAGAGCCAGTATACCCTGGGAAGGAAACCCCTAATCTGTTGACCAATAATTGGTCTAGTCTCGATACTTTCGCTCCTCTTGCTTCTTTCTAGGGGACCCCTCTCTAAGGAGGTTTTTCCCATGATGAAAGGATTGCTATTGCGCGACAGGGCTAATAATCACTTGCGACCGGCTACTTGAGACTCGTTTTGGGCAGATGTGCACATGTATGCCTTTGTATATCTATATAGGTGTGTGTGTGTGGTCGCTCGGTACTTGTCACTCGTGACTCGTTATAAGCAGATAACGCCTTAGAGAAGAGAACAAACGAATACCGAGACAAACCCCCTCCTACTTGCCTGGACGCAGTCGAGAGGGTAAAATCCGATACCAACATGGTAGAAGATGTGCGTTCAATGCCAGCAATGGCCAAGAGAGGGAAATTCTTTACAAAAAACCGCATACCAAGACGGCTCGGGTCCCCGCGGTATGGACACGAAAGGGGAGCCCTCACGTCACGTGTGACACTCAGGTTCCTTTGCCCTCGACTACCATGCGAGAGTTTTGTGAGGCCCATGCCCTCAGCGAGTGAGAGCCTTGTGGCTGGCAAATGATAATGATGATAAATGACCAAATAATACAAATTTCAATCCAACTGAACTAATATTCAAATTAACCAGTGTCGTGATTTGACACTGGGGGGAATATTAATATGAGAAACTCACTCCCCTTGCATCTTTTGAATCCTTATCGAATCATTATATGGGTGAATGGCGCTTTTGGACTCTTTATTTTATACATCGTAGTCAGATAAATAAAAAAAAAACAATGAAGAAAGTATTTATTATCAGTAGAATAATACTTATCTGGGGTTTAACAAAAGTTGTTGATATGATATATTAATTTAAAATAATGATCGTCACGAAAGAATATAATGTTTAACATAATAAAAACTACATATTTAGTTTGCACAACGCAAAACTATGAGTGCACGAACTTATTGTCCACATCTCCTGTAAAGATTTGTGTTATACATTTTTTTAGAATTATTATCACGATTTCAATTACGATATATACAGCATGCGTTATTTTTTTAGCATATGAGTTCAGAATGGGTAAGTACTAAGTAAAATAGGTTAAAAAATTAAAGTCTATATTATTTTTCTTTAGTCAAATCATGAAAAAGACTTTTAAATAGCTCTTGCATTAACTTGATTTTTTCAAGATATTCTATCAAATTGCTATCATCCTCAGCACATTCATTCTGCTCTTTCGTGTGGAAATTGATTTAACCGATCCGTCACGATGGCTCGAAACCGCTGGCCAATGGGGTATATTTTGTATTAAAATAGACACCAAGAATTGATAAATTCTTCGACAATACCTTGACATTTAATTAAAATGGATTATTCTATGAATAAAAATAGTTATTCATGATATATATTTGTAGAAAAATGTAAAATATCGATCTAATTTTGAATTTTTCTACTAATTAATGCGACGCGGAGGTGACGGTGACTGCCCGCCGCGACCGAGGCCCGCTCCCGGCTCGTTGTATGCTAGTTCTCCGCTTGCACAGCACAATATTTTTTCTCGCTCGCACTTGCACACGCGCGATGTTTTTTTTCAATTGCAGACAAGAAAGAACAGTGATTATATATACAATTTATTAATAAATTTTAATATTGCCTAAACATGAATATTTTAGAGAGATATTAATATTCGATAATGGGTATTACATACATGAAACAAAGCACCGATTAATAGAGGGTGGCAATTATGCAATTACCCCCTTATGTGCAATTAAAATTATATCAAATCGTTTATTGTTACATATTGGGATACGCATGCGCAATTTAAATAAATAATGATGTTGACATTCCCTACTAACTAGTAGTTAAGAACATTTTATAAAAAAATATGAGGAGATGCTACGAAACTAACGTATTACTAAGAACCGTAGATTCTTCACTGTTTATAATATTATATAAATTTAACACACATTAAAAATAACATAAATATTTTTTTTTCATCAAAATAACATAAATATATTTTTAAGAAAAAAAATAATATTTAAATTTCCCCAGATTATCAAAATTTTTCGCCGCGTTCAGCATTATGAAAATTTTACGTAGGCGATCCCGAAACGAACGCGTTGTTTGAACATTATTTCAAATCCATACTCGACTTGCTGTATGTGCTTTTTTAAATGACGGTTAATTAACGAGCGGCCATTACGTAAAGTGCCGTCACACGTTCGGCAGGTCGTTAACGTGTACACAAAATTTAATAACAACAAAAAAAACGCGCAAACAATATGCATATGAAAAAATATTTAATTAATGCATTATTTTGCATCCCCTGCTATATATGCAAATAAAAAAAAATGCCGGGTTAATTATGCAAATGATCCTTGACGATTGAAGTGTAACATGTGTTTGCCATTATGTTATGCACTTGTGTGTTTGAATTCCTAGATGTTGTATAACACAGAAATCGTCAACATTTTATTTAAATAATTAAAACAAAACTATTATTATAAAAATATGTATTTTTCACAAAATCAAATGGAAATCGTGTAAAACACAGCAGGCAATCGATTAAAAGATTTTCAGCAATCAGTTGATGATGATATAGAAACGTTTACGTTGAAATATAAACGAGTGGGGCATATACAGGCCTGCCCTAAACAGAGCTTTACGCAGCAAACGAAAACGACATTCTACGCGCCGGAACTGTTCTTTACCTTGTTTACGCGTCGGACCAATACAATTAATCGTTTAGATCGCCACGGCGTGCAGGCAACGGAAATCTCCAGCCACCAGCGCTACGCAACGCTACTACGAATTTATTGATGAATAAATATTTTAAAATACATAACAATGCAGAGATATCTTTTAAGGCAATGTGATTGTTAGAATGTCGATATGTTTAGCCGTTTCATTTTATTTGAAGTTTATACGGCGTACGGTAAAAATCCATATAATTGGCTGGGCGATTAAAGGGTTAAGCGTAGCGTTCAATTGTATAGGGCATGTGGAAATCGTCCCGAACAGATTAACGCAGCAAACAAAAAAAAAAGCGACCTTCTGTATACGTAATATGGAACTTTATCTTTACCACTATTCCAGCCAAACAACAACACTGTTCGCATATTTCATCAATTTTTTTTTATTATTATAAATATGGACGAGCCTTAACACTCAAACACCAGCTGAATTCAGGCGAAACTTGCACCTAAACCCGCATCTTTTTATCGATCTTGCGATTAGGCGCGGCTCTGTAAAAAAATGCTTAATAACTTTTTTCCTTTTGGAGATAATTTGGTCAAAAGAAAAGTATTATTAGAATATTCAGATAAGAAATACAATTTTCGAGCTGCGAAAATGATGATTTATTGCATTTTAGACGATAAAAAACAAATGGATGGCGTAGTATGTAGGTTGTGAGGATTGTAAGGATGTGATAGGTTGTACCACATAAATATCCCAAAAAAGTTATTTTGTTGAATGGATAAACAAAAATCTGAATTCGTTACAGTCGATGTGTAAGTACTGGAATGTTTTCGATCCAAATAATCTATTATTTCAAGGACAGTTTTTAACCATAAATAAATACGTATGTCATATATTTTACAAAGGGCATGCAGAGCATTGAATGAAACTGTGTCGAGTCGTAAAACTTTTAAAGAAAGCTTTTTGTAGCACATTAGATAGCATGTTTCGTGTGTATCCGCGTTAGTGCGGGAGCGGGTGTTTACCGTTTGCGAAAATTTCCGCACTAACGCGTGACCGGGGGTCTCTGAGTGTTAAGATAAACTTGAATAATGTCGAATTATTTTTTATTTATACATAATTAAAATTTTAATTTAACATTGAGAAAATAAAACATTGTTAAAAATAAAACGGTCCATTTTCTTGAACCGTGTTGTTTCAAAACCGTGCAAAAAAATCGTATGATTTTTGCAAGCATTGAAAGCCACAAAATCTTTCTTAACGTTGTTTTTGGATTAATATATATTTTTAAAATAAAGGTTGATCTTCTCTATCGTGTTCATTAGCGTTTTTTTTTACTCTTGGAGAACCAGAACCATTACCAGATAACCTTTAGCATTCCCACCCAAACTACATTATGTGGAATGTGTGTCACAAATGTTGAACATGTATGCGAAACATCAATCACGTGGATTATCCTCTTCGGATTCCGTTTCCACCACGATGGGAATAAAATTGTGGCGGAGCCAAAAAAAATTTTTTTTATAATACGTGCCGAACGAACCCCTTTTAAAGCAAAGGATTTGCATTAACACGTGTTCCTGTATATATTTAAAAAAAATTACAGTGGAATTGCAAATAATTTTATGGCCGCGCCATGAAAAATTGTGTGTCTGAGCATAATTTATCCATTTTTCAGGCTTCAAATTTTACTGATCCATAACCTTGGGTCTTTGGAGGACCATAAAAATGTACTGAAAACGACACCTACCCCGAGAATCGACTCTTAAATCTACGGCGTGTATCTGAATACAAATTTTATGTCGAAATTCGATATGGAGGAATCGACTATCCATCTAGTTATTGGCCATTATTCGCCTTTTCTACATATATCTTAATCATATTGATTTTTTTATAGAGACAACACATCCATTCACACTCGATAATAATAAAATGTTCAATGAAAACTTAATATATTATCTTAATTAGCGAGGTTAAACGGCGGCCACTTTAATCGACATATTTTACGAAATTCATCTTAAAAACGCGAATTTAATTTTCCGCGTGGTTTAATCCATTTTCCATTTTTACTGCCGTTATGTATAACTATATATATATATATATGTATATAGTTATACATATATATATATATGTATATAAAAAAAATAAGATATTACCGTATAAAAGGAAGAAGCTATTATCCGAGATATATGGGGTGATAATGGTCACTATCCTTTAAAAAGGGGGATATTTATATTACACCAAATATAGGCATACACCTCCCGAAAACAAGCGAAAATAAGTTTAAGCCCCCGAAGCGAAATTGAATGGATATTGTTTCGAAAGATTTCATCTCTCGCTCGTTGAAAGTTGAGTAAATTTTATTTCGCCCTTATAAAATATTGCCCCGAATGGAGCGGCCCTGTTTCGCAACTTGTGGCGGAGTGGTGTTTGAGTAATCCCCCGAGCCGTCTGATAATGCGTATGTTTATAAATACAGTCAATATAACTGTCTCTCCATATATCTTTAGGGATTTGAAGGAAATAAAGTCGCCGTGACATCACAACTGCGGCTTTGCAAACGTTAAACTATGCTGACATTACAAATTTTTAAAAGTACTCGTCATAAAAATGCTACATATGGTTAGACTATTTTTTTATTTTAAATTAACCCTTTGACTACCGAATATATCGTCGTTATTTGTAATAGCGAAACACATCATAACAGCTGAAAGGTTAAGTTCTCACATTTGTTCATGTATTTTAATATTACTTTGTATGAATGAAATAAAGTTTTTTCTTGAGTGTCCGAAGGGGGTCTATTTATGATAGAAAATAGACCCCAAGCAATTCAAGTCGAAATATTGTTGAATTCTTCGTCATTCATTATCGTGACTCTTTTAAATATGGATTATTTTAACACTTTATGTACCGCGTCTTTTGGTGCGAAATTGCTGCGGGGGCCGCTCGTTTTTGGCAAATTTCGCCAATTTCGCTGGAAGAGACTAAGACTCGCCGTCGGGTTGTTGAGTCGGTAACATTTTTTTTATATGATGCAGTAGGCCCATGCTCCTTACGCCAAAAGGCGTCAGCGGTTCATAAAGTGTTAAGAATAAAAATAGTTATTAATGGTATACTTCATAATATGGTCGATATTTTGGATTTTTCTACTATTCAATATGACGGACGCGCAAATGACAAGCGCACTCGATGCTGTCTCGCCGCAGACTGAGTACACGCCGCCGACTCAGAGTTCTCGCAGCACGTGTCACTATTATGGTGATATATACATATGTACAATTAAAAGCACCTAACCCCAAATTTTGTATGGGTGCCTAACTTTCTATAGCGTTTTTTTAATAGCGTGGACAAGGGTTGACTGTACATACATAAGTGGCCATCTAACCCTGAGACGGGTCTTTACCACTTGGAGGATGTTACGCGCTCTCCAGGAGAGAAACGTTCGTCCCAACCCTGATGCCAGGAATGTGACAGTCGTCTTCCAGGTTATCTGGGCTTTTCAAATACGAGTCAGGTCGCCAGCCATAAGCCCGGGAGCCGAGCTGTCAACGCGCGGATTGTAACAATAATAATCAGACGAGGTTAGGGTCAATTCGTATTTAATCCTCCTGTTGCGCACACGTCACGGAATTGGCCTGGATAGCGGCCTGGCTCTTCATATCTCCGTAGAATCTACGAAACCATGACTATGCCAACCGCCATCGCTCCCCACGTCTGACGCTAAACACTCGACAAGTACTAGCGTTTGTGATAAATAGGATTAGATAGTCCCAAATAGACCCCATCGGCACGGCTGGGTTAAAGTTAGCTAGAACGAAGCTTGTCGAAAATATTTTTTTATTAATAAATATTAAAACTTCTATTACTTTTCCCAATTTTTGTTTATTAATAAAGCTAACTAGCTGTATTTTATGTATTCTTTGATCTCTGAATATATATAAAGCTAAAAACTCCTATTGGTGGTTCGCAGGATTTAAAATTATGGATTTCGTGGTTCGCGAGGTCCTAAACTTTAGCAATCGCTGGTTTATATTATTATTAATATTTTATGTAGATATTTTTAAATCAAAATCCTTTTTTTAATATATTAATTACATCTGGATGAAACAGCTAGTTTAATCCAGATTCTCGTAATTTATTCACAAATATTATTTAATTAGCCCTTTCGCGCAATAGCAATGGCAGATGTGCATATGTATGCCTGTGTATATCTATATAGGTGTGTGTGTGTGGTCGCTCGCTACTTGTCACTCGTGACTCGTTAAAAGCAGATAACGCCTTAGAGAAGAGAACAAACGAATGCCGAGGCAAACCCCCTCCTACTTGCCTGGACACAGTAGAGAGGGTAAAATCCGATGCCAACATGGTAGAAGATGTACGTCCAATGCCAGCAATGGCCAAGTGAGGGAAATTCTTTACAAAAAACCGCATACCAAGACGGCTCGGGTCCCCGCGGTATGGACACGAAAGGGGAGCCCTCACGTCACGTGTGAGACTCAGGTTCCTTTGGCCTCGACTACCATGCGAGAGTTTGGTAAGGTCCATGCCGCCCTCAGCGAGTGAGAGCCTTGTGGCTGGCAAATGATGATGATGATGATTATTATTTAATACGATTACCAATTGATTAAGATGCGATGTCTGCATTGTCTTCTACCTATTGTTAGGATTATTCTAGAATTAATTTTCATATTGCAGCGTTGACAAATCAGGCAATATTAATGTCCGCAATCGTTTCAGCCTTGTTGACACTTGGCGAAAAATTCCCTCGCGGAAAATAATTATAATTTGCAACAGTCGTAAATAATAACACCACGGGGAATGTTTTGATAAATAGCTCATCACTGGAATAAATCCTAAAGGTGAATTGAAAGGATCCCGTTGGAGTTCGTGCAATTAATCAAAATAAACAGAACCGTTTAAAACGATAACACAGACAGGCGAGCAAACAAATTGGGCACAGCCAGGGGCGGCTACGCGAAAGGGTTAAACCCCCGCTATTTTATTCAATTTTATACTCATTGCTCAAATATTATCATAATTAATCCACTCGGCTGTGTATTGGCTGAAAAAAAATATCGCCAAGTTTTTGCGAGCGAGACGAAATTCGGACGACACAATTTGCGGTATTTACACTGTGCGAAATGCCTCAAGATGTCGGGTTATAATTTGCGGCATCTTATTCGCATCAGTTGCGGTCGGGGGGGTCCTGAAACCTTGGGATCCTCACGATCCTTTCAGCCGCCTAAATGGCCACACGAGAACTATGCAAATTTGGGCATCCAATAAAAAGTTAACCCGTTCGCCGCAATACGAAAACTTGATTAAAACGTGCGGTCGACAACAGAACGCATTAGGACAAGACAAGAGGCCGTAAAGACAAATAATTAGAAAAGTTTGGCCGTCGCTGCGCTATGGAATTAAACAAATTTTAAAAAAACGGCTACACCCGAATGAAATGTCGTTTAAAATTCATTTTTTTTTGCCTCGATGTAATTGAATTACACGGCAATTCGGCGGAAAGACTCGGCCGAAGGTCCCGCGAGCCCTTTTCCCTGGCGGGGAGCGGGGAGCGGGGCGCAGAGGTAGGTAGAGAGTGGCCATAAAATGGTGCGGGCCTGTTCCATAACTTTATGGTCATAAGAAGTGATTCGTCCACCGTGTGGAAAATGGGAAAACTCCGCCAAAACGCGATTCATAAATAAAATTGTATTCGGCAATAAATTCCGACGCCATAATTTATTCCAAACCCCTTCCCACCCGGACACGACTCCATCCCCCATCCCCCGGCGGCTTAATAATGAATAATGATATTACGCTCTCGGACAATTCCCTTTGTTTTTTATGTGTCACTCTGTATTGGTTCGTATTAATAAAAATAATAGTATACAGTCCCACAGCGATTGGACCATTGGGATTTTCGTGAAAATCCTATCTATGCAAAACTTATCTGGAAAATATCACGGAAATACGTTCGACATGTGTTTGTTAAATATAGTTTTTACTTTAAGAATATATATAAAATACAATGTATCGAATCCAACAGTGCTGCAAATACAATGGTTGATCCAACAATTTTCGATCGCAATAAATGCGGGACAAGTCAATAAGGGAACGGTCAGGAAAATTGAGTCAGTCAGCAAAATAAAAGAACTATTGCTCTGAGAAACTGAGACGTTAAACCAGCGACTCTTAACATTTTCAGAATCATAGAACACGGTTTAAATATCAAGCAATAGCAAATAATAATCAGTAAATTAAATTAAAAGCATAAGTAAATTATCCTAGTTGTTTAATGAGAAGTTTCGTTCTATGAGTGAAATAACTACTCATATCCTCTTCTAAATTTGACAGTCTTATTTCAAGTTTCTATTATTTTACACATTATCGTCGGGAGACTCGAATATGCGTCTTTTGTCCCCTACCTATTTACGTCGGGAAAAAAATATGACGCAGTGTGTATTGTTTTATAAATACTCACATGTGTTTCTTGACCTCTTTACGAATGCCCTTCGGACTATCCCTTTGTATAAAAAAAATCTTGGAAGCAAAAGGTAGTATTTATAGATTCGATAAATTACAATTAGATAATTTCAATAATGCATAAATTATATATATGATTACTGCCAGGTAAATCATCGTCTTTTAGAGAGAATTTACTCTTTTTATCACTAACATCATGTGCAGTGGCGGCTCAAAAATAATATCTATAAAAAAAAGATTATTTAAATGCATATCCTATGAGTACTGATTGACGAACCCTGGAAATATGTATAATTCAATGTAAGCTGTATCCATTAATGTTGAAAAACCAAGCTCGCATAAAAACGATGTTGAAAATTTTTATTTATTTATTTATTTATTCTACTGCGATGAATGAATGGCATAATAGAAAATCCAAAAGGCCATTCCCTTATAAATATTCGATAAAAATTCTAAAGATGTAAGGGGAACGAGTCTTACACTTTCATTCTCCCCCAGTGTCAAACCACGACACTGGCTAATTCTAATATTATTTCAATTGGTTTGAGATTTTTATTATAAGTTTATAATTATTTATCAACGAAGGATAGATTGAAATATTAATTGCTGATTTCAACAGATATCTAATTTTTTCAATTATTATTTCCGAAAGTTTAATTTTGTGACTATGTTCCGTTGATAGCATAATGAATTCTTCCTCTTCTTGTAACTTCTTCAAGTGCCTTGTCCGTTTTCGAACGTAGGCCATCTACATGTCCTTGTTTTTTCTCCATATAATTGTCTGTTGCTCCTTGTAAAGAAAAAAAATAATTTGATGTGTTAATTAGAGAAAATGGTTTTTTTTCGAGATAATATATTTTCCATGTTTTTGTTATAAATTTATCTAATAATCCTAAATGTTTTATTTATTTATTTGACTACATTATATGGATAGCATAACGGTAAATCCAAGGGACCATTCATCTATATAAAGATTCTATGAAAATTGTGGCAAAATTTCTAATAATTTCTAATCATTAACTCCGCATATTTTATAATAATATTTATGTAGACAGTTTGACGCGTTGGAATTAAATAACTTAATGCCATATATCCTTTTTTGAATAAATAATTATAAAACAAATAATATAATTTCAATTCAATTGAAATAATATTTAAAAAAATAACCAGTGTCGTGGTTTGACACTGGGAGAATATATGTGTAGGAGATACATTGCCCCCCGCATCTTTAAAATCCTCATCAAACCTTTATATGTGGAAATGTTTTGAAAAAACGTTGAACAAAATAATATCGTTCCCATCGTTTTTGAAAAACGTTAAAAATTCATTCTAGATTTAAAAATTCAGTTTAGCATTTTATCCCACACAGCGCAATAAACAGTCCTAAATTATGTTTATAATAAATTGATTTTTTGTTTAGCAAATATAGTCAACCTTCTAATACCTCTGAGACAGGGACTACGGTATAGAAACCCGCCCTATAGAAAACGAGAGATATATACAATTTAGGTTTTGTTTACAGATATATACAATTTAGGTTTGGTTTACAGATATATACTATTTAGGTTTGGTTTACAGATATATACAATTTAGGTTAGGTTTTTAAGGGGAGCCCTGGGAAGCAAAGAGGAAGCCATGAGGTGCTAATATTTATACCCTTATATTGTAGAATTTTAAAAATCCGTTTTTACACGATGTGTGTAGATGTATATTCAATGTATTGAGATAGTTTTTTTAAGAAAAGGAAATTCCTTTGAATAATATCATGTCAGTTGCAAAAGTCGGTGCCAAATATATTAGCAGTGCATTGTGTGATTCATTGACAACATTTAGTTGCAAAAAATCTTGGCGATCGCCTGCATCAATCCACCACTGCACAAATCGACCGATAGAATAGTTTAACTGACTTCATTAAAGAAAAATTATACAGTTTCCGGAAGTATTTAGAAAATTTCCCCACATAATAGAAAAAAAAACTCATGGCGCCTACTTTATATGGCGCTAGCGTCAGGGACAAGTATAAATGTAACAATAGGACTTCCGCATATTTTAATCACATAATTATTATCTTTCGCCAGTTAAGTGAAAAATCTGCGATTAAATCTTTAACAGCATAGCGACGCTCAATAGATTTTTTAAAAAATCTTAACAAATTTTTTGTGACGATTTTCAAATCCAGAATCGAATGAAAATAGTGTGTTGGCCCCGACACGTATATTTGTACACGTTTTCGAAATGCAAGTCGCACAAGGACCGTTATAGTCGAGTAGTTAAGTCTAATGAGAGTACAGGTTCTCATTTTCGCTCAGCTACTCGGATTTTAATTGTTGCAAATTAATTATAATGCAAAACTCAAAATGGTATGCAAATTTCATAGCACAGGTTGGTTGAAACATACCCCGTGTACAATATACCCGGCAACGTTAAACTTTTAAATTAATATGCAACACGAGATCTTTAATATATGTAGTTTATTGCCGAGCCACGGCAAGTGATCAGATTAATTTAGGATGGTAAATAATTGTAAATATTAATTCAAAATGCTGATTTTTATTATTATTTAAACCGCGAAACTCTCCACTTATTTGTTCAAAGTATATTTCTTTTCAGATTTTTTTTAATGAGTTTTCTTAAAATCACAACAATAACGGGGGCTATAGAAATAATAATCACGTACATCCCGCAACATTTTTAAAATTAAATTAAAATGTATCCTTATAAAATTGGGATGGATAATATGACACGATTAATTATTTATATATGACTTAATAAATGTATAAAATATATATCATCATCATCATCATTTGCCAGTCACAAGGCTCTCACTCGCTGAGGGCATGGACCTTACCAAACTCTCGCATGGTAGTCGAGGCCAAAGGAACCTGAGTCTCACGTGACGTAGAGGGGCTCCCCTTTCGTCCATACCGCGAGGGACCCGAGCCGTCTTGGTATGCGGTTTTTTGTAAAGAGTTTCCCTCTCTTGGCCATTGCTGGCATTGGACGTACATCTTCTACCAATATATATAAATATATAAAACTCTTAATGGGTGCTCTGTTTTCAATTGTAAACCGGAAATCTGTTTATGTACGAAATGAAATTTGAGACTCATTAATGATAAGAGATAAATATGGTTTCTGTTTTTCCCAGAATGAAAACTATATTTAAATGGCTATTCAAATAATATTTCATCGTCTAATATATATTTATTGTAAGGATTAGAATTTATTTGAACCATTCTCTCAATTTACACGGAAAATAGATTCAATGAAAACCCGCATAAAATGAAATACTTAATAATTTGTTCAATGTCTCCATCATTATCAAGAGACACTGTATTTTTTTTCGAAAATGTTTTATCAGAGCAATAACAGGTTTTTGAAAAGCCTCTCTCTTCGATCGGTTCTCTTACGTCTGAGGATCGTGACAGTTTTTGACATGTAAACTGTAGATTTCTCCCCAGGTTTCTCTGCATTCTGCATCTTTCTTTGCAGGTAATATCGTAGACCTTTCAACATATTGGAACTATGATGATAACCTTATTTTTTTTGTTTATATGCGTTTTATTTCTATTTCTTAAAAAACCATACAACTAACTTAAGAAAAATCAATTATGGCATGATGGTAGTCGTATTAATATTTCCCAAGTGCTAGAGATGTTGTAAAAACAAATAAAATCGCGGATTTAATCCTAATATTAAAACTAGAAGTCTCGGCGAAAGGGGGGGTTCTCAGAGACCCCAAGCATTTCAAGTCAAGATATTGATAAATTCTTCTTCGATATCTTGACATTTTTTTATATAAATGGATTATTCTATGAATAATTATAGTTATTCATAATGTGCTTTATAATTTGTTCAATATTTTGGAATTTTAACTAATCAATATGATGTGTAAATGACACGTGCACTCGGCGATGTCGTGCCGCAGACTTAGCTCTCGCCGCACGTGTCAATAACACGTTTAACTCGCACTCGGCACTCGAGGCAACAGCTGAGAGTATTTTTTTTATTTTTTTTTGCAATCACAGACAATAAATGACGATGATTATTTATAATATTTATTCTTTAGACAGTTTTAGACAAATACAAAAAAATTGTAACATGTAGGATTTATATTAACACATTCCGGTCCGCTGGGTTCCGCGCCGAGTTTTGGGTTGGGCCGATCGATTTCGCGAAAAAAATAGCAAAAGTTAAGTACTGTCGATGTAACTCTGATACCATTCAACTTACGTCAATATTTTTTTTTGTTGTGTTCAGAAAGGTTATCTCTATGCAAAAAAATAATAGTTCAAAACTTCTCAAAGTGTGGTCTGGCGTATCAATGAAATATACATGCTTTTGGTTTAATATCAGCGCCAACGAGGACTCGAAAACGCGTCCCGCGTACTTCTACGTTGGCCCGCGAGGACGCGTTTTCGAGTACCTCGGACCGCAACGTGTTAAAAGAGTTATTCAAGAAAAATTAAAAACTTGGCGTCCCCAATATATTGTGATTCATGGGCACGGCTAGGTTAACTACGGAAATAGAACATAATCTAATCTAAACAATTCGTCAGCTGGCAGATAGACTTGGATTCTTAGAATCTATCATTCATGATGATGTGTAACAATAATCGGAAAGACTTAAAAGCAGGAGGTGTGGATTTAGCATGGGTTGAGTGATGATCTAGTATAATTATCGATATAAAAATCAAGAAAATTATATTTTTAACCCTTTATAGGGCAAATTAATTATTTTGGAATTTTTCTATTTTTTATTGTTATTGACAATACTTATTGCCAATAAAAATAAATTAACCAAAAAGCGTTCTCGACAAAATATTACGTTACTAAAGTTGACATTTCTATGGGCGCTCATGGAAATATAGACCTTAAAACGACTGGTTAATATATTAACCAATTTCAGCCTTTTCCCTATAAAGGGTTAAACTAAAGATTCACAACATTGAAAAAGAAGTTCTATATAGTTTTGAAAATTACGATTGTTTTTTTCTTAGTCTGCTCCATAGACCTGGAAAGGTAATAATCGGATGGAGCAAGGTCTGGTGAATGTGGAAGGTTCGATAGAACCTTCTAGTTTGACTCATAAATTTTCTCACTGGCAATTCTGATACGCTTCAAATGTAATGTGGATGCGAGTTTTTGTGATAATTCTTCAATGGTTGAAGGAGGATCTGATTCAATCTAAGACTTTATTACGTCATCATCGAATTTGTAGGATCCTACTGATTTAGACGCTTCGTAGTCCTGATTCGTGTGCACATGAGTGTCTAGCACGCCGCGTTGAAAGGATTAAACTCATTTGAAGGCAACGTAATAAAATTACGTTTTTTATTTAAAAAAGTAGGTCACAAGAATAACGTTGTTTGTTGGTTTGTGGTTTAAATGTAATTTCATAAAATAGTTTGAAATATGTTTGTAAGAGTTTTGAAACAGTCTTTAGCGCCGTCTCTCTACTTGTGTTATTGTCTCCCTAACTGTTAAATATCCTGGGCTCTTAATCCAACCTGTGGCTGACGATGCACGCTCTTCCCTTCGCGGATATGGATTATGCCGGGAATATTTATGGCCGACGGAGAATAAACATGGCTCTTTTATTGCCCTACGTAAAAATCCTTTCGCCTCGCAGATTATTAAGGCCGTTCCGCCAGAAGTGATTCTCTTTTACGACTCCAGATGAATATTTTACCCGCGGCTTCCTGATGCCCCCGGCTACGGGATAATAGTGCCCGGGAAGTGGGTGCGGGTTTGCGATTTTTTTTTAAAAAAAAAGGGAACTTTGCTAAACTCGGACAGACCGTTGATAAAACGTCAATATCGGACGCACTTTGCAAAATTTCCGGTTAAACATTTTATGATTATTGCACACTCTCGGCGAAAACGGTTTTTTCCCAACATTTTAATATTCCTCCGGATCTTAAAAGGAATTATGTACGTGTGTGTGTGTGTGTATGGGCATCGTTTCAAAGGGAACAAACGAAGAACGGCGTATAAAAGCCGCTTTCATTCGAGAAGGCCATGTGCAAAATTTTGACGTGAACCAGGTCATGCACTCTCCACGTTGTGACGACAAAATAAATCCGGAGTCAAATGGAGGCTGGCAGAAAAAAAATGTCAAATCCGTCTAATTGGTCGAGGGCCGAATCGACGTCCACTCCGGGACATTTGCCGCGCGATTTATATACGGTCGACCCCCCCCATAGCAATGGACCAGCAAATCTTCGATCTGCTTCCATCTGAGAAATTGAAACGGTCCCGCAGGGGACATCCGATACGCCACTTTCCAGCCACCCTGCATATTGAATGCCACTCACGGTTTAGATGCTCACTCGACTGCAAATTGGAGATATACAAGCAATGTACCAGTTGACGATATGCCCGATCGAGCATGCTCCATTTCTAGGAATGATATCCGATATCTTGTTTCATAACGGTGGATTTGCGCTTTGTTTTTATCTCAATCCACTCGAAAGTTGTATCAAAATGTACATTCACATCGAAATCAGACACGTTTAACATATCGAATAATGGCGGAGCGTAACAGCAATACGATTGGCCATTATAGATCAAAGTAGGCGTGGCTAAACAGGGTTGCCACTAATTTTATAAATTAAGTCATATTTTTTTTCAACTGGAATTGAATGTGGCGTACACAATATCGCGTTTATATTTTTCAGACGAAGAATTTTATATGTAAACAGTCAACCCACCAATAGTGTTTACTTCTATAGCGTTTGCGGCGGTTTTTTGTATAGCGGTCCTTTCTATAGCGTTCATTTTACGTGCATTTTAAATACGTACGTGCACTTATGATGAAATAATTGTTAGTAGCTGTTTGCCTGTAAAACTGAGTTTAATAATAATAATAATAGTAGCTGTTTGCCCCTTTACCTCGCTAGGCGTGTTCTGTTCTTTTTTTGGTGAATCGCCGTCTAAAAACGTTCCAGGGATATTCATCACAATACAGTAAGAAAATATTTTTCTACTTGTATAGTCGTGGAACAAATTATGATCAAGTAAATCGATGCATACGATTTTTAAGGCATTAAGTATGTATGTGTTAAAGGGATTATTTTTAAATAAAACATATTTCCGGAAAAATTTCATAATTTATATTTACCTTTTAATTATTTATTCATCATATGCTAAAGCATTTTAAAATAATTAACTAAAAAAACTGTCCCTTTGAACTCCCCTGGCACATCTGTTGCGAATTAAAAAACTGGAAGAAATATGCTAGGTCAATACCCCCTCGCCTATAGGCACGAGCTATTGTTATCCAATTAAACACGTGCAAGGTCATTGAAAATATAAAAATACGTCAAATGTTTGATTTGCTTCATAACGCAAAATACAATTAAAGAACCTAACCCCAAATTTTGTATGGGTGCCTAACTTTCTATAGCGGTTTTTTTTAATAGCGTGGTCCCTACCTGAACGCTATATAAGGGTTGACTGTACAGTCAGTCCTCGACTAACGCGATATCGGAATTACGCGATTTTTAAAAAAACGCAAAATTTACAAACGCAGTGAATAATGGTAATGGTGAATAAGTCCACCTTGTGATAATGAAAATATAAGCATACGATTTCTTCCTCCGAATTCAACCTCCATGATTCGATCAATGGATCAATGCGTAATACATACATTTAAAAAGTATTACCTACAAATTACATTTAGGCAAGAAGTTAGAGCTGTTGATGGATAGAACGAATAATCGTTAACCCAGTTTTAGATAGAACATATATATAGAGCTGTTCAAAATATTGGTGATGCCTTAGGAGAAGTTGTAATATCTACCATGAGTAACGTATGGAATAAGCTAGTCCTCCGATTGGTTGAGGAGTGTAAGTACAAACAACTGAAGAACGCAGTTATTCAATATCTTGTTGAAATGAACAAAGAACTAAAATCTGAACTAACTAAAGAACTAAACTTAAATCTAGAGGATTTCGTTAGTTTGATTGACAGTCATTCGGCGGAAATGAGCAACCCTGAAGTCCCGAAGCTCAAGATCCTGATCTTAGACGAACAAAATAAAAGACCAATTGCTATGGACCTATACTTGAAGTAGTTCGTCCATAAATATATGTATGTAGATTATGTTATGTGCAATAAATAATATCTATCTTTTTAAAGTAAAACATATTTTTTGCCAAAAATGCTAAATTTTGTGCTTTCCTCAACTTACGCGGAAACATTTGTAACAAATGAATCGCGCAAGTCGAGTACTTACTGTATTGAGTTGTAGGACTTGTTTAATATTATTCGCTTCGAGTGACAGCCCTGCCACGCCCCTATCAAGCCGAGGGCGTGGCTTTTACGTACACTATTCAAATATAAATAGTGAATAAATATTTTTTGTATTAAATTTCTCAATAAAATTCATAAGAGAGCGCATAAAGTTTTCCCGCATTATCAGCTTTATCATCATGAATTTGAATGAAGAAAAAATCTTTTGAATAAAAATAAGGATGAAAAGTTATTTCTTCAAAATAATAAAGCCGTCTATATATATGTGAGTTCTTTTTTTTCTGCGAAATTGTACAGATCCAACAATAAGTGCCGCAAACAATGTGGCGAATTTTTCCTTAAATGAAAAGTTATTTCGCGAGGGCTTACTGCCATCCTCCGGATGTTTGTATTTTTTTTGCGACAATGAAATGTTGCTTAATTAATCAAACTGGTGGAAAAATCAGTTTTGTTTATTGTAGAATAAAAATATTCAAATGATTAATAGCGGGGAAGCTGGAGCGGATGTGAATTTCACGGAGTTTTATCATTCACTCTTCCGAGGGAACAAAGGCATTTCGCACAGCATCTATTCATTTAAAAACAAATAAACAAATAAGCACAATTTATGTGTCCATAGATTGAAAACCGTTGTCGTAATCGGAAACCCTCAAAATTTTATCATGTATAAAATTTATCTCGTAACTCTTTCCAGTCGATAAAACGTATACGATCTTTCAAAAGTTATATACGATTGTTCTTCGATTTACACTACATACGGTATCTACGAAAATCGAGTGGATAAAAAAAATAAAGTAATAAAAAAACGATCCAAAAATTGTGCTCAACCTTAGAACTAAAAACTATCATTAGTTGAGTTGAATCAATATATGATGAATAATATTCGTGTACAAAAATAGCTAGAATATTGTGAGATCATTTTCTATCCTTGAATGAAAATGATTAGTTCATTACTAAGAATTTCCTCGTAATCTCTGTACACATTATCAATGCAAATTAAATTATATTTTTGGACGCCATTTTTCTAATTTAAAATAATGAATCATTTTCTTATTATCAGAGTTAACATTCCTTATTAAAAGATCATTCATTTAATATTAAAAATAATATTTTTTAATTAAAGTACTAGTAGTTTATGACAATTACATAATTTTTTCATTCAATTCAACAATTCATCCTCATGGCGGCTCGAAAACAAGCGGATCGTCCGAAGGGGGTCGCTCAGAGACCCCAAGCACTTCTGGTCAATATATTGATTAATCGATTTTTTTTAAAAAAAAGATTATTTTAAGCATACAAATAGTTATTCATGATATTCTTCATAATTAGGTAGATATTTTTTAATTAATCAATATGGACGTGTAAATCGAAAATCGTGTAAAAAGGCAATAATGAATAACCAATAAATAAAATATTCAAATGTTGTATTTTAATTGAGAAAAAAGTAATACTAACATCTAATACGATCTATTACGCATACGTCGGAGGATCAGTTATATTAAAAAAAGTAAAATCATGTCTATAAAATCTAAAATTAGATGATAGTAAACTCATCAGTGTGTGTACTGACAGAGTGTCTTCAATGATAGGCAAAGCCATTGGCGCTATAACTTTGCTTGATTTTTTAAATCGTCTTTCACTAAAATATGATTGATAGATAAATAAATAAAATGCTTCGTAATATACGAATGAAACTTATTGTGAACAGATCCTACCCCTATCTCTATTTTCCAATCCCAATCGTTAACGTAAAAGGGTAACATTTTTTTTTGAGTTATGGCACATTTGAAAATATCGCATTGTATTTAAAAGTTTGGCCATCACTGGAAATCATGATATAACAAATAATTCGTGTACAAATATATTAATCGATATTTTTAGTGGACGTAATTGTTTCAAAACCGTGTAAAAATGAGTGGAGTTTATTTTTTTTTTACAAAATTGATTAAATCATTTTAATATTAATAATAAAAAATAAAGATTACATAATAATTAAATGAGTATTAATTTTTTTGGAAAAAATCCAGCTCAAATTATATTGTTTGATTTTTTTTAATCAAGGCTTAATCGCTGGTATCGGAAAAATCTTGATATTAAAATAATGTAGTATAGAAGTCTCTAGAGTCAGATTCTCGGTCAGCCATTAGAGAATTATCGCAGAAACCCGCATCTCTTCAGTTGCATTTAAAGTGCATTGGAAAATAAAATGGATTTTGTAATCACTGTCTATCAAGCAGAGGCTCGTCTATATATACTACGGAGCTGCAGTACCCCCAAGCATATTGAGGAAAAATATATTGTTTTATACTCATATATATGTTATTAATCTGGTCTCTAACGGATTTCTCACCACAGAGCCAGTATACCCTGGGAAGGAAAACCCTAATCTGTTGACCAATAATTGGTCTAGTCTCGATACTTTCGCTCCTCTTCCTTCTTTTTAGGGGACTTCTCTCTGAGGAGGTCTTTCCCATGATGAGAGGATTGCTATTGCGCGACAGGGCTAATAATCACTTGCGACCGGTTACTTGAGACTCGTTTTGGGCAGATGTGCCCATGTATGCCTGTGTATATCTATATAGCTGTGTGTGTGTGATCGCTCGCTACTTGTCACTCGTGACTCGTTAAAAGCAGATAACGCCTTAGAGAAGAGAATAAACGAATACCGAAAAAAACCCCTCCCTACTTGCCTGGACACAGTCAAGAGGGTAAAATCCGATACCAACGTGGTAGAAGATGTACGTCCAATGCCAGCAATGGTCAAGAGAGGGAAACTCTTTACAAAAAACCGCATACTAAGACGGCTCGGGTCCCCGCGGTATGGACACGAAAGGGGAGCCCTCACGTCAATATAAAGAGTGCTTTCTGCTCGTCAGCGCTATCAGCGTTGTGTATTGGATAGATGCAGGGAGGCAGCGGAGTGTGTGAAGGGGGGTCTCTCGCACTCGCAGCACCCCTAAATATTTTACTCTGATTTTAAGATAATTAGTAAATAAACATTTATTTGACGATGAGAAATACATAATTTTGTCATCCTTAGAGTTGACAATCGTTGCATTGGTTCAAAAAAATAAACAAATTTATAGTTTTTTCCTCAAAAAAAGTAGAAATAATTTTAATTAAATATGACGTCCCGTTCACTGCGAATTCACTGCGAATTTAAAGTTAAAAGTTTAATTTGCACCAGCATTACTCTGGACCGACTCTTTCCTATGGTGAACATTTCAATTCGTCGACAGGGGGCAACAAACAACTCTGAAAATAATTAGTTTTCAAGATGGGCTTTTATTGCAGCGAAACAATGGTCCAAATTGTTTTCGCTTAATTATCTCAGATTAAATAAGCAAACAGGTATATCCGGAAGCGATCGAGAGTTTAATTTATTTTTAATATTTATTTTATTCCCCATCGACGGCATTAAATAGTTTCGGCGAAACACAAAGCTTCCGCATTTCTCCCGACCATTTCTCCGTGTTATGCAAATGTTATTTCGGCCACGGGTTTAGATTAACTCGATTTTCGTTCAAAGTTGCTTCTTTGACAAAGACTTCTGTAACTTAAACAGACGATTTCCTACCCTGTATCGAGCACCGGGAACAGGGAGGAGACGTAGTTAAGTTAAATACATCGCGTTTTATCCGTCCCGACGGATTAATTCAGTGCTCCCAAAACGAAAACGTTTGAGAGCCACGTGTACATTAATTAAAAAAAACCGAAATCATCCTATACTAATATATATTAGAATCGGTAAACATTCTTGCGGTTTTTTATGAGTTGATTTCTCTGCTCAACTTTTTTTTTTCAGCAAACGTTCGCCGAATTTTGCGAAAGTGTTTTTCTGTGTCGGTGTCATGCGGATTTGGTCCTTTTTGACATAATGTCATTGAACCATTGCCTATTTTTATGATTCCATTTATTGATTGTGCCGCTCGTTTTGTTTGGGTCGTTCGGAGACTGTTTGCGACCCCTGGTGTCCCGCGGGAATGGGCAAATAGAAACGTGAATTGTTATGTCGCGTTATTTATTGTCATCGCTGAAAATAACTTTTTACAATGTTGACAAATTGAAATGAAGTCTGAGATATATATATTGGAAAAACGTTTTTAATTTAAAGTTTTCGGGGATAATTTTTCAGCGGATAAGTGACAGGACAAAAACACCGAGTGTCTCGGGGATATGTGTATGTGGGTTTCAGTTACAGAAAAGTTCGAATGATTAATTTTAAAATGTCCACAATAAATGATAAATACACATGGAC
>JAGXCT010031916.1:0-22252 GCA_022495035.1 Philopotamus ludificatus
ATATAATTTATTGTCAACAAATGGCCATTGACCTTTATTTAACGAAGTGAAGAAACAAAAAGTTATATGTACATATTTATATATATTGTGTAGATAATTTAACCTTGAAAATTTAGTGCTTTTGTAGAAAACAACGCTCTAGAAAAGAGCACTGTAAGAGGGACTGACTATACGAATGGAGCGATTTGCTTTTATTGCGTATTGTCTTTTCTAAGTCACGTCTTAACCGATCCGTCACGGCGGCTCGAAACCATCTGCGTCGTCCGAAGAGGATCTATTTACCATGAAGAATAGACCCCAAGCATTTCATTATTAATTATCTTAACTTAAAACGCTAAAAAATGGATTATCCTAATAATAAAAATAGCTATTCATGGTATGCTTCATAATTTGGTAATTATTTTGGATTTTTTACTAATAAATATGACGCGTAATTTATGCTGACTGAGTGTCAAGTAGTACGTTTCACTCGCAATAGGCACATCGTACCGGATGCGAACGAGAAAAAACATCGCGCCCATGATATTCTTGTTTTTTTTTCGAAATTGCGGACAATAATGGTCAATGATTATTTATATTTTTTCTTTAATTTTTTAAGACAAATACAAAAAAATGGGGAGCCAAATAGACTCGACTGTGTTGAGACACGATTCAAGAAGATTTGAAATAAAATCACCACATATATTTATATGAACGCATGTTAAAGACTCGATATTTAAGTGTTAGAATGTTTAAATTATCGTTTTTTTATTCTGATTATTTGAAAAAAAAATGCTTTATATTATATTCAAATAGATGTTATCGTTGATGTGCATATTTAAAGAAAAAAAGAGTGTTAATAAACTGTGTTATGGCCTAATAAATAATTTACGCAACGCCCAGCATACAAATTCGTATGGTAATTCTTACCATTTTATTATATATATTTTTTTTCGACGAAACATTCACAAATAATTTGCATAGTAAAATGGCTGTGATATAATTTTATCAGTTGTAATTCACAGACAATAAAATTCGTACGAAAAAAATAATAATTTATTCAAAAATTGCGATGATTGTGACGACCCTAAAAGGCGTGTTGTGAAAGGAAGTAAGCACAGTTTTATGCACAATATGACATTAACGTTGAAAATAATGCAGAACACGAAATTTCACGACGCTATTAACTGTGATGTACTAATCGACAACACATTTTATCAGAAAAAACTATAATTAAAATGTCATAATTAATATTATAACACAGTCATATTTTGTGTAATCTCTTCGACGTCCACTCTCTTCGTCCTTGTGTTTATTTTGTAATTGACGTGGTCCGAACCGCATCCGGCCGTCATACATAATCTCTTGGATGTAAATAATGCATTTACCATATCACTGAATAAATAACGCGTTTCCTGCACCATTATAACCATGATGACAATGTCAAATCGCTGTAAATTGACGTATCAATGGGTCTTGTCACGGAGATGACTCTCGAATCGTTACCGTGTTATATAACCCACGAAAGCGATATTTGATTTCTAGTACACATTTCTCGTCGATACCATCCGTCGATACTATCGCCGAACTTGACCCACATCCAGCCCACGGTCCAAAACTTGAAAATTAACATAGAATTGAACTCATTTTCATCATGTTGTTAGAACAAAATGATATAATGCAACCGTATAATTCCACGGCGAATAATTGCACGCTCTGCAGTTTCTATTCGACGATTCATAGCAATCATCGTCATGAATAATTTAAATTTTTGGCGCGAATCGACGTTGAATATATTAATATTTCTGCTACCGCTGAATTTAAATTGAACGTTTGATCCGCTATTTATGCGGGTTAATTGTATCCGAGTTTTCTTATACGCGAATTTTATTATAATTTTTTTTGTGCAGTACTTAAGAGTTTTTCATAAAAACGTATTAATCGAATATTAGATTGAAACTTTCTAGTCGCTATCTAAATTTAAAAACGAAAAAAAAAACAAAGAAAATATTGCTTTTTGTGTAGTCCCTCGATTTATACGCAAAATATTTAAATATCTTTGAGCCGATATATCAATCTGATTTATTATCAAATTTCGTTATATTTTATTTAAAAAAAAAATACTTTTATATTAGACTATTTTTTTTGGCGCGTAAATGTCGCTGTTTATGTTTGTCGCTATTCACAAACGACAATTCGGCGCTGATTTGGCCCCCGCTGAATTATCATTTCAACTTAATTGAACCAGAAAATACCTTTGTCGTAAATTCCAACTAATCTTTAATTACATATATGTCATTTCATAATCAATTATTGACTACATTAGTTCATGAGATAAAATATATTTTTCATTTAAAAAATATGATGTAATTTAATCATTTAATTATGTTTTTAAGAATTTTAACACGTTGCGGTCCGGAGGACTCGAAAACGCGTCCTCGCAGTCCTACGATGGCGCTGATGTTAAACCAAAATCATTTATATTTCATTGATACGCAGACCACACTTTGAGCAGCTTTATTTTTGTTAATAGATAACCTTTCGAACACAAAAAACATTGATGCACTTAAATGGTATCAGAGTTACATCGATTTAACTGAAGTACTTAACTTTTGCTATATTTTTCGCGAAATCGCCCGGCCCAACGCAAAACTCGGCGCGGAACCCAGCGGACCTGAATGTGCTAATGAATTTTTCAGGAATTAGCATCGTATCATTCTAAAAATGATCTCATATTTTCTAAGGTTATTAGTAAAAATTTATATAAAATACTATTTTTAAAAAATAAAGAACATACGACACGACTACGTTCAAATAAATGTTGAACAACGATATATCGTTCGTGATACTAGCTATGATCATAATGAAAAGCCAAATAATTTGAGAAATTCTCCTGACAATCGGTTAACCGAGCCGGATTCGATGGGATTCTATTTACTATGAAATTAATATATGAAAATAGATCCCAAGCATTTTAAGTCGAGATATTGATTGAAAAAGTTAAAAAATGGGCTATTCCAAGAATAAAAATAGCTATTCATGATGTGCTTCATAATTTGGACCATATTTTGGATTTTTTTACTAATCACACGTGAACTCAGCAAAGTCTGCACGAATTACTAGTACGGTTTCACTCGAACTTGTAAATCGTACCGGATGTGAGCGAGAAAAAACATAACGTCTAATAAATACATATATTGTTGTTTTTATTTTTTTTTGCAATGGAGGATAATACAGGTTATTTATATTTATTCGTTAGATTTTTTTAGACAAATACAAATAGTCTGTGACATGTAGGATTTATATTAACAGTTTGGACGCCACGCCGCGCAGGCACGATAAATCGGTCTAACCACCAGCGTCACGCCGTGCAGGCACGGGAACGCTACTACGAATTTATTTATGAATAAATAATGGTGGCGTACACTGGTGTCAATTACTTGAATTTACTGCAACAGGAGGAGCACCACCAAAATATCATCGCAATGAAAGAGCTTGATGGGAATCATCGAAAGAGATGGCTTGGACGAAGATCTCCTATAAAATACCATGCCCTTTTCCCAGACCTGACGACATTGATTTTTTTTCTTATCTATATAGGATACCTTAAAGATAAAGTCTACGCCAGAAAATCGATGACACCGGAAGAATTAAAAGCCGTAATTGCACAAGAATGCGTCACAACACCAAATGAAATTTTGGTTGAAGTTTGTGTATCAATAACCAACCGTTATCAGTAGTGTATTGACCAGAATGGTAACAATTTTGAACAGGCGGAAAAGTTTTACATATTATGAAGATTGTGTAAACTGTGAAAACTGTGTATATATTTTTTTTGGACAGCCTGTATATATATTTTATTATATAAATAATATTAAGGAAATAGCGGGTTACGATGTGATATAATTAACGTGCCAATACAAAGTGTAAATGTTGTCCACGATCGTTTGGCGCGAAATTATCTTTTTTTAATCGAATGACATTTGTCATAACAACAATTTTATCGGGCACGATTTCCATTTCGTCAAAAAAAAAATATACGTCTATTGCCAATAATTAACCACTGTTATACACCGCTGTCGATTATACAATACGGCATGTAAGATCTAGTTCAAAAATGCGCGGAATGCGTATCACATCCCGCGCATTTTTATAAAATTCATTTCCACATTACATACAAATTGCCATGCGTTGAAAAATACGGCCATTATGCGACGGGTCGATTATGTGTTGCCACAAAACAAATAATCAAACAAACAATCTTTCAATCGGCCGGTACATTTTTACGTAAAACGCTAATTAATTGTGCGACGCGACGTGGGAAACTCTCACTCGCGCTGCGTCGGACTGGCAACACCGATCGCCGATTGTCCGGCGATACATATTGCCGCGGAGACAATGGCGCCATTGTCTCCTTCGGGCAATACATGTCGATGCTGATGGATTCGCGGTGCGGTTTGGTAACCGCCATTGTGTCTTTGTTGCGTGCGTCCAGTGGCCAGATGCTGGCCGCGAAAGTGAAAACGCGGCTTTATATAAGATTATAAGACACATCACGTGTAAACACGCCCGAACGCTATCGAGCGGAAGGCAAGTCGCGCCGAGGCGTTGATGGCTGACGACCGTTCAATACGCGACACACATTTTGATTCGTTGCTTTGATCGAAACCAAAAATATGATTATATAATACAGTGTACTCTCGATTATCCGTGCATGGATTATCCGGTTTGCGGGTTACAGTCACAAGGCTCTCACTCGCTGAGGGCTTGGACCTTATCAGACTCTCGCATGGTAGTTGAGGCCAAAGGAACCTGAGTCTCACACGTGACGTGAGGGCTCCCTTTCCGTGTCCATACCGCGGGGACCCGAGCCGTCTTGGTATGCGATTTTTTGTAAAGAGTTTCCCTCTCTTGGCCATTGCTGGCATTGGACGTACATCTTCTACCATGTTGGTATCGGATTTTACCCTCTCGACTGTGTCCAGGCAAGTAGGAAGAGGTTTGTCTCGGTATTCGTTTGTTCTCTTCTCTAAGGCGTTATCTGCTTATAACGAGTCACAAGTGACAAGTAGCGACCCACCACACATACACACACCTATATAGATATACACAGGCATACACATGCACATCTGCCCAAAACGAGTCTCAAGTAGCCGATCGCAAGTGATTATTAGCACTGTCGCGCAAAAGAAATCCTTTCATCATGGGAAAGATCTTCCCCTAGAAAAGAAGGAAGAGTAGCGAAAGTATCGAGACTAGACCAATTATTGGTCTTGGCTTAGGGTTTTCCTTCTCATGGTATACAGGCTCTGTGGTGAGAAATCCGCTAGAGACCAGATTTGCAGGGTTATGTTGACTATAATATAAAAAATGTCAATAAGAGATGCTGACCATCAATTTTAATGGTATGGTAGAGAGTTGTGTTTCAGTTGTATTGAAAAGTTATAGAGGGTGATCAAGCGAGTGGCCAAGAGAGTGGGCGCACACTTGTCTCTGACGTATCTTGACATTAGTTGCCATATTAAGTCATTCAATTATTGTTAGCTATCGTGGAAAATATATTAAAAATACAGAATGAGTTTGAATCAAAAACAACAGAGCGATCACTGCTTCTGGAATACTTCTCTGATTCAGTAAATCAAATAATAAAAACGAAGTTACAGCAACTACTAGTATTCTCTGATCATTTAAAGCTTTTTCGAGCTGTCATCTATTATTTTCGTGATCTGCTGAAAGCACCACATCGGACTATTGTCTGAAGAATTATATATTTTAGCGGTTTAAGACAGTGTGACGCTCTAGCATGTTTGTTGCATATCACTCGAAGGTGTAATAAGAGACTCGGACACTAAGAGGCGTGGACACATGTGGCACCATTCTTACAGTTACATATACAGCAAATGATAAGAAGAACAATTGGCATGGGACTTTGGATCAACGAGACCAAGACAAAATACATGCTTTTATGCAAAGGACGAATCCTAGAACCTCTGAGTGTCGAAGAATACAGCTTCGAGGCCGTCCAGGAATTTACATATCTCAGCTCATTTATTACAAATAACAATGAAACTAATTTAGAAGTACGAAGAACAACCATGCTGGCAAACCGGTGCTACTTTGGACTTCAACAGCATCTACGATTGAGATCTGAACCGGACACTTAATAAAACCACTACTGCAGTTTGATACACTTTATTGCTTATAAACTCCAAAATATAAAGTGGAGTAAAAGTTGTTACTGAAGATCCCAAATCCTTGGGGTCCCATTATACAATTATGTACGACATTCAATATTTTGTGAGTAGCTGGCGCCATCTGTTGACGCTTGTTCCTTGATATATATAATATTTAATTTCAATAATAGCATGCTAGCGACATCTATAGTTCCTTGTTTGGAACAAGATTCCTCTTAAGGAAGACTAAAGTCAAGCTCTGCATGATTCTCATGAGGCCCGTCCTAACATACGAGTCTGAATATTTGGCTTTGAGAAAACAAGATGAGCGACAATTGGATAACCTGGAGAAAAGAACTATGATACGAATATTTTGAGCTATACCGACTATACAAGGATATACCAGTCACAGCTGTCGTCAGAGTTTCCAGACTCTAATGAGTCCGACAGCCGCCGAAGAGGATTACGGTCAACAAGCCTTTCTGTCCCTGAAGAAAAGGGAGATACAGGCTTAGTTGGTTGGATTGTGTACAGAGAGACAATGCATCATTGAAACTTACCAGAAGATGGAGCGATGGGCGGTAGACGGGATAAAATGGAGAAGGGTATTGGATGAGGCCAGTGATGATGATGATGATTACGATCATTTATTTATTGGGAAAATTGATAAGAAGCATCTAAAGGGTATAATCTGATATCCTATCCAATAAAATACATTTTTTTTTATTTAAATAAAAAAAAGTCTATTGGGCCATTACATCTGGTCCACAAGTTAAACAACACCTCCAGCTGCTTATAAAGCATCCAATCTTCGTTTGTCTACCGCCTTGATGATCTCGACAACGATACAACAGCATAAAGAAAATTAGTGTTATTATGAAGAAGCGATAATTCGGCGCCGATGATTCTACTCCGACAATTGCGCTCGTAGGAAACGAAAACGTAGATTAGTCCTAGGTCTAAACATTGATGTTTCGATTCTTGCAGAATTTGCAAGAAATTAATAAATATAATTTATTACTTAAATATTTCAAAAACATCGTCTTATGGAATAAGAAAAAAAAACATTAGCGAGAAACAAGCTCTCAATAAAAACATAATAATACGATAAAATTATTTAATACAGAGGAATAGAAGCGTCGTATCATAGTTCTTTAGAAGTCAAGGTCAAGAAAAATCGTCATTGATTTTTATTCAAATAAAAATTGATTTTATTGAATTGTTCATTCAAAACCTAATTTTTCAAGATGTATATCACAAAATTATATGTATAAATCAATTTGTTACGATTAAATAACGTATGCAAATTTTCCCGAATAATTTATGCTCGTCTTTAGACAATAGACCAAAAATGATAATGCTCTCGAGTTCAACGCTCTTTGGACATCTTCGCGAATAAACGCCGTGAAATATCTCAAGGTCCCGCCGAACCGAACATCTCCGTGAAATGTCGAAAGAATATGTGTAAAATTCGATTTTCCCGAATGTTTTTTTTTTATTTACAATTTTCACAAAATTGCGGCACCGTGTCAGTCGGCTAACACGCATTGTGCAAAAGCCGTAAAGTAAAAACTGTTACGCAACAAGAGTTAATCGCAAAGAGGAAGTGTTAATTGTGCCCGTAATTGAAAATACAAAGTGTAAATTAGAAACGTTAGCAAAACGTGATCTTTTTTTGTGCTTATTCACTTTTTGCACCGAAAAAAAAACATTATCATCCGAGCCCAATTTCTAAAGATGTTGATCGTCCGGTGCAACATCATCGCACATTTTTACGCAATCGAAATTCGGCGCGAAAATGCGTTTTGAATTTTCCGCCGCGGAAAATCCGACTGTTGCCAAACGTCACGCGATCCGATTACGTCTTGCATAAATGTATATTAACGCAAAACATGTCCTCGTCTCCCACATCATAAGAATATATTTAATTAAGAGCATTTTTTATTGCGTATAACTGAACACTGAGCAATAAATTAATTATCGATTCAAATCGCAGTGAGAGTTTTTCGAAAATCAATAATAATAAAAGATACTATCAATGATTTCTTCATTTCCTGTCCACATGCGTTTTTAACATAATAATATCCGGCCGATTAGAATACGAATCATATTTTAATTAATGCATATTTACATAATTAAAATAATATATTTTGTTAATCATTCCGCAATTTCCACGCGATTTTCCCAGTTTGGTATTGTATCAATGAACTGGTTGGATCGCAATGTCCACGTGTATTCACATCGAGAAAAGTAGGCTCGTCGAGAAAATGCAAACCATATACGTGAACAATTTGACATAGTTAATTAAATAATAAAAATAATATTACCTGCTGCAGTCGAGGTGCACCGGCGATGCGTTTCAGGTATGAGACGGAGAAGAAAGAAAACTTTTACAAATCCAATTGGTCTGTATGATATGCAGACAAAACAATAACCGTTGATTATATCAAATCAACAAACAAATCTCTCACATTACACACTGATATGAAAGTGAATATGCGGCACGCACTCGATTTATTTGCTGTTTTTTTTTGTACCGGTTCGCGATGGATTTTTCGATTTTTTAAAAAACACAAAATTTAGCCGACGACCGCCGCAATTTTATGTGATTGTCGGCTTATTTGGTTTTCATGGAAGATTGTGTGGTTTTGGTAGGTGTGAAAGAGAGCGTCCGTCCGGCGCAGGAATCTGCGCCCAACTGACGTTCACTCTCCACGCGCTGAGCCTAGTGAACGCGAGTCGCGCAAAAATAAAAGTTGCCGACTTCACTATCAATCGATACAGTCTACGTAATACTAATAAACATATACTAGTTTCCGGAAAACAATATATTTTTTGAATTATTTTGACTCGACAATAAACGCGCGCCCATTAAAGGGTTAATTAGAAAAAAAACACTTAAGAAATATTTATTTTATTTTTTCATTTAAGAATAACTCAAGAAAGATAAGACGTACACTATCTCAGGATTGGTAATGACAGTTTTTAACATAAAAAAAATAGCTGAACAAACACTAAACAAAGTATTACTCTATTAGATCATTTTTATTGTTCTCTATAATCGTTCTCCACATTTTAAGTAATTTTTCGATTCCTTTCTTGTAAAATTAATCCATCTGTTAATAATAATAATAAAAATCTGTCGACAAAGGTGGATGATGTAGAGCAGTGGTCGCCAAACGGTAGCTCGCTAGCGGCATTTCGGTAGCTCGCGTAGGATAGTTTATCATATTTATAAATTTGCCTCTCATATTTTATTATTGGACCCAAATGAATTTCAATGAGATGCTTGACAAGTTGCCGTAAAATAAATTTCTAAGTAACATAGAGAAACATCTCTTTTTTGAGATGGTTTTCCTAAACTTTTGGCAAAGCAATGGAAAATAGATCCCGAGCATTTCAAGTCAAGATATTGATGAATAGCTAAAAAAATTATTATCCTAAGAATAAACATAGTTATTCGTAATATGCTTAATAAGTTGGATTCTATTACTAATCCTTTCTCACGCCGCATGTGTTTTCACCGTACGTGTTACTAGTACGGTTTCATTCGCACTACATCTTGAGTTGAAATGCTTGGCGTCTATTTTCCCTTAAATAGACCCCTTTCGGACGACGCGATTGGTTTCGAACCCCTGTGACGGATCAGTTAAAAGAGCAGAATCAGTAAAATATTTTATTTAACATTAATGTTTGAGAAGAACGTAAAATATGCCTTAAAACCCCTCATTTAAATAAAGATCGAACTGCGCAGTATTTATTCCAATTAGCCAAAAGCTAAAAAACGAAAATAACCGATTTTTTACAAAAAATAGAGCATAAATTCAAGATATCGTTGAAAAATCGCGAATATTTTAACACTCAGAGACCCGGTCCCGCGTTAGTGCGGAAATTTTCGTAAACGGTAAACACCCGCTCCCGCATTAACGCGGGTTCACACGATACGTTTTATCTAATGCGCTACAAAAGGCTTTCTTTTAAAGTTTTAGGACTCGATACAGTTTCATTCATAGCTCTGCATGCCCTTTGTAAAATATATGATATATGTATTTATTTATGATTATAAACTGTCCTTGAAATAATGAATTATTTGGATCGAAAACTCTCCAGTACTTACACATCGACTGTAACGAATATAATTTTTTGTTTATCCATTAAACAAAATAACTATTTTGGAATATTTATTGTACCACATAAATATTCCACCCGTCACATCCTTTATTACAAAGCTAAAATTACCTTAAGTTGTAAGTTCCGCCGGGAAACCCTCCTATAACAGTATTCAACAACATGGTTCCGCTGTAACACACAAAAATAGAATCATTTTTTTTATCAAGATATTGATCAAGAATTTCTCAATATCTTGACTTGAAATGCTTGGATTTTATAATTTATAATGGAAAATAGACCCCCTCGGACGAAACGGTTGGTTTCGAACCGCACAATTTTTTTAAATTTGTAGCTGGTCCTGTAGTTGTAAAAAAAGGTTGCTCACCCCTAATTTATAATATTAATTCTTTAGATATTTTTAGACAAATGCAAAAAAAATATGACATGTAAGATTTATAGAGAGTCCCGAATATTCCGAACTGCAATAAAGATCTACATGTACAGTTTTTTCACGTCAAATGCACCTTTTTCAAATCAAATGCATCCTTTTTCAAATCAAATGCATCCTTTTACAAATCAAATGCATTCTTTATAACAAATGCACTCTTAGTCTCAAATGCACCTTTTATAAACCATTTATAAAAAGGATGCATTTGATTTGAAAAAAGATGCATTTGATTTGAAAAAAGGTGCATTTAACGTGAAAAAACTGTATAAGCGAATTTTCGTGCATTTTCTCACTTGCAAGTCAAATATTAAAAAAAATGAAGTTACGACTACTTTATTAAATGTTGCGTCAAATCTGAATCGCACCGTCTCTTAATTACATCCATTTGTATTCTGACTGAATCTTTAATATATTTATTGAATAAAAAAAGAGAACAAAGAATACTTGTTTACTAATAATTTAAAATCTGGTTTTTTTGCGTATTTTTACATTTACGTGCTTTAATTTGGTTCCATATTTTGGAATGATTTAAATCAAATGTTTTGTTACATCTACACTTAATCGGCCGGAAGCCGAATTATATGCTATGCTGAGCCCGAGCATATGGCCGGTAGCTTATTTATATGCTTTTCTGAGCGCGATCTTTTTCGTGAGCACATTTATTTATTTAAATACATACGCTTAGAGAAGAGAACAAACGAATACTGAGACAAACCCCCTCCTACTTGCCTGGACACAGTCGAGAGGGTATATCCGATATCAACATGGTAGAAGATGTACGTCCAATGCCTGCAATGGCCAAGAGAGGGAAACTCTTTACAAAAAACCGCATACCAAGACGGCTCAGGTCCCCGCGGTATGGACACGAAAGGAGGTTTTGATATGATGATGATGATACAATTTATAGACAGAATACTACGAAATGTGTGGCATTTTAAGATACAATTTTTTGTCCAAATGCATTTATTTTAGCAGTGTATAATAATTTATTAGTTTCAGAATTGTTTAAGAGCCTTGGAGCAGAATATGCAACATACCTCGGTATTATTAACATGCAAACCGGAATTATTAACACTTATTATATTTTTTTTATATAATCATCTTACACAAAGAAAATTGAATCAACTGAAAAACTGTTATTACTAATCAGACTTTCCCAATATTAAAAAAAAAACAGTGACACAATATTCATCATATGTATATTAAACATATTGAATAGAATGAGACTATAGCTATAATTAATTATAATATTACATGTTGCAATATGCGGTATTGCTGTCTTAAGTATTAATCCCACACGTATTGTATTACCGCCATTTAAAATTATGACAAATTACACTATCATTACTTTAAAACGTAGCTTTTTTTTAAATTCAAAATAACCGATCGATTAAATTGATATATTAAAAAAACAAGTCTTTGTTTCTTGATCTTGATAAGCGAACGCGTCTGGCAATTCAAGGATTCGATTTCTAATATATATATTTCTTGATTTATATGAGAAACGTTGGACATCACGATTTTTCGACAACGTGGTGTCACAAAAAAGATGTATAGTGTTAAAAAAAATTCTCTATAAAAAAAAATCACATTATAATAATTTATTTTCGGCCCTGCCCTCATTGATAGCAGGACATAGAAACGACATAAAAAACATCCTCCGTATACTATTAATTTTTACCAGTGTCAAAAATGATTTTTCATATTACATCTGATAATATTACACCATTAAAATAATCGATGTAATATATTAATATTACCAAGCATTTTTTTATTTCTTTGATATGAAAATAAATAGAAAATTTTATAGAAAACTCATTCACACACCGACACGTGCATGTAATTACCTATTTATTTAATAAATGGGTATTAGAATATATTTTTTTATTGTGAAAAAATATATTTATACGGCTAATTTGATTATTTTTGCATATCATGTTATCGGCTGTACCAGTTGCCTTCGCCATATCGCATTATCTGTGTTGGATTTCTTATTAAAATAATAAAATCTAAAAGATTTAGCACTTGTGACATTTAAGATTTGCTTATATTAATTAATATACACATGTTTAATATTGGCCATGAACTCTTACATCGTATTTGACCCGAAAATGATGACCCTACTCGAGAATTGATGCCATCTCGTTATCTTGCATCATATGAATTAGCAAAAAAATGAATTAAAACACAAAGGACCATAAATCACACTCATGGGATTGCTTCAGTGGACCATATTGATGTAATACTGCGGTTTTTCATCGCCATCTATGATATTTAATTGAAACGTATAGCATATAAGTTTTATGTCGTCATGAATAATCCAATTACGAAAGTTGCTTGACATGTAGAGTGAGATTATAAGAACAATTTCACTACTTCGACCCATACACCTTCGATAGCTCAGTTGGTAGAGCGGTGGACTGTAGATGGAAAATTGCAAACTGTGATCCATAGGTCGCTGGTTCAAATCCGGCTCGAAGGATTTTTTTTAAATATCGCCTTAATGACGAATAATATATAATTCGTATTATTCTAAAGATAACAATCGACTTCATTTGCAACGGAATTTCTTCTTCAATAAAATCATATGATGATGATTGCCTTGATAAAATATTTTTTGAAGGATTCGTACCGCGATTGAGATGACAAATAAAATGTAATAACGACAATTTCTATAGCATTAAACCCATAAACATTTCCTGGCATGGCATCATCAACTGCTTTCCTTCCGCCATCATTTTTATATTAAATCTCAACTACAGCATTGACCCACATATTAATATCGTGATATTAAAATTATATTATGATATAAAGCTTCATCAAAAGTTAGTTCAATTCAAAGTTAGCCAATAATAACAATAAATATAATCAACAACATTAATTTCTTTATTTTCTACAAGTCGCATAATAACTGTTAACGCTAACATAAGATCTGTAATCAAGATAGTCAGGGTCAAGCTCAAGGTGTCTGAAATCTCTTTCAGACACCCTAACCTTGACCATATACAACAGAATAACTCAACCGCAAGAGAATGATTACTATACACGATAATATGGGTAAAAAATACAGGAACCTCATAATTATCGTACTCTTTGTCAATATTTGTTTTTTTGGGTCTTCTTTGACCAAATATATATTTTAAATTAAGAATTGTATTTCAAGTCATCATTAGTCCTTTTAACCCTTTCAATGCGGCGGGTCTAAAAACGATTCTGCATCTGAGTGCGGCGCCATTTGGTCCAAATTTTTTTTTGGCGAAGTAAATTTGTATTCACCGTTTACCGCTATATTATACCATTTTCCTATAAGAGATTTATGCAAACATGTTGATTAGGATATGTTCTTCCATCTCAACTAAAAAAATAAACTCGATTCGCTTTATTTTCGTAATAATAAATCGAACAAAATATCAATTGCTCAAACAGTACGACACGATTTGTATGCGCATGTACGTCATGCGCCCCGCACTGAAAGGGTTAATAATTAATTTATTTTAAGTAATGATATTTGGATCAATTTGATTGATAATTTTTTTATTATAATCGCCAAATTATTTTACATTCTCATTTTTACTATAATTTTTACTATAAGCTTACTTACCTCTACATAATTAAAATCTGTCTCATTGACACATTTGTAAGGGACAAAATTCAAACACTTTGTCCTAATTCGCATTGAATAAACTATAATTAGTATATCATTAAGTAAAAGTATGTTATTATATATTTTTTAAATGTTAGGGGGCCAATAAAATCTCATTACAAATATTTTTGTCGGATAAATATATTTATTTGAATAAATACATAATGCAATAATATCAATATCATTTATACAAAAAATAAGGGTATTTAATAATTGGGACCTCTTAATCGACTGATATTAAAAGGTTAGACTGTCAAATAATAATATAGAAATATATGTATCTGACCCTCTTATAACACGGAAAACATTGTATACTGCAAATTCGTTTTATACGTAGTTCTAAATAAAATACATCAATATATGTTTAATTACATGTTTTATTTTTATCAATAAACAATACAGAACATATAAAAAATACTTTAATAATACATATCAATCATTCATCATCACGCTTACTTACAATCTTATTTATTCTATTACTTTTCAAGGTCGCTTTCATTAATAAAAGATTTATTTACTTTTAAATTTAAATTTAAGGTTTCCTTTGTAACTCCTTCTTGAATATTGAACTTCTTTCTATGAAATGACTATTTATTTATTTTTTTTGATTGTTGTTAAGGTAAAACATGTGGATGTTTCGCTTCAATCGCCTTCGTAGTTATTAATTATTCAAAATATGGTACTACCGTCAAGAATACTGTCTCAGATCGGTCCAACACAGTTCCATCCCCTGCCACACTGCATATACTAGCTTAGGACTGGTTCAATCGCTGAAACATAAGCAGTTTTTTTCTTGAAACGGGCGAATTTAAAAATTAAACTAGAATTGTTCAAGAAAAAGGAGATGGGAGAGGGAAAGTAGCCTTAAACAACTTTCTGAAAGTCGATGCAAAGTGAGCAACTACCCTGTAGCAAATTACAGGTCCATATGTCCGATTAAGCCTTCCACTGGAAGACCCGTCGAACGCACGACGTCTAGGTGACGACAGGACTACAGAATGTGACTGTAGTCCTGACCCACACGAACAGTGCAAAAATTCTACTAGGCGAAACTCTTGAAGCTTAGCCTTGACATTACCGTGGCCAGTTGACTCAAAATCTAGTAAAAACGAGCTACGATTTAGCCTGTCTCTAGCTAATATCAGGAAAGAAGAGATAGGTAGTCCTATAGGGAGAGGAATTCCACCTCTCCTACCACTGATCAAAAGTAGCTTTGCGGACGCGTGACTTTATCATCGTCATCAAAAGGCGCAACAGCCCTATTGTAGAGCCCTGAAATCATCCAAATCTACCTCCATTTTATCCGGTCTGCCCTCACGTCGCTTCATCTTCGGGCAAGTCTCAATGATCCAGTGTCCCTCTGTACATAGTTAAACCAACGAGGCAAAAGTCTAGTAAGAACCAGCTACGGTTTAGTCTAGCACTATAATAGCAGGAAAGAAGAGATAGGTCTCTCCCGCAAACGCCGACGACAACGGGACTGTTTTTTTTGTTTTTAAGCAAGATCTGATAGCCTTCAACTAGATTTGAAGATCGAGCGGAGAGACGTCAGCAATAATTAAAGTAATACTTTTCAAGATGTGTGATAAGCGCGAGTGAGATTAAGGAAGGTCGGGCACTGCCTCGACAAAAGGATCCTACTAACATATGACAACGAACAGCGGTATTATACAAATGTACTTCTTGGCGAGGAGCAAGATGTTCTCGACACCACTTAAGTAAAATTTAGTACTTTGGACACATCATCCGTGGGCCAAAGTATCGCCCTCTGCAGGCCATCATGAAGAGAAAAAAGGAAGACGGGGGTTGGTATCCAGAATTATTAAAGCTCGCAAAAAATGCTAAATTTATGGAGAAAAAACAAATATACATTCGAATACGGACAAGGCACTTGAAAAAGAAGAGCCATGGTAGAGCCGTTCAAAGCAATATTTCTTTAATATCTCTTGAACTAATCAAATCCTTCTCCATGAAAGTTACGAGCAAGGTTAATTATCCGTTGATACACGAAAGAAGAGGAATATTTATCTTCATTCATTTCTGAACCCGTTGTAAAGACGAGTGTTGTCGCGTCTCGGTATTGGTGGCGATGGCGTTTGGCACAATCATGGTTTCGTAGATTCTAAGGAGCCATGAAGAGCCAGGCCTCTATCCAGGCCAATTCGGTGACGTGTGTGCTACAGGATGTGCCGTAGCATCCGATCAATACCGTAAATTAAATACGAATTGGCCCTAGCCTCGTCTGATTATTATTGTTACAATCCGCACGTTGATAACTCGGCTCCCGGGCTTATGGCTGACGACCTGACTCGTATTCGAAGAGTCTAGATAACCTGAAAGACGACTGTCACAATCCTAGCATCAGGGTTGAGACGAACGTGTCTATGCTGGAGATCGCGTATTGTCTTTAAGGTGGCAAAGACCCACCTCGAGGTTAGAAGTACTCTTATGTATGTTGGAAAGGTTTGATAGACGTGCTAAAGAAGGATTCTTGACTTGAACCATGGCGAGCAAATACATTAATACATTTATTGAAGAACAACATTTTTGGACAGCGTTTAGGCTAAACATGTCATGAAAGAAATGCACTTGACGCGTCCATCCCGTGGTACTCTCTACTCAGTGATCTCTGGCAGTGACGGCACTCGTGGCAGTTTAGTGCCAAGAGTATTTGCAGGGGAGTACTCCTCCAAGCATGTCATAGCGGCGGCATTCGAGTGATACGGAAAACTTCAATGCCGCTTCTCAGGCGGCATTGGAGTACAAAGGGTTAAATGAATTACATATACATTTATATGATTTGACCACTTGACACCTGACAACACAAAAGCTTGCAACGAATTACTTATCGCTACAAATTTTCAGATTTTCAGACAGAATTTTAAATTTTAAATCACCATCGATTAAAAAAATAATTAAAACAAAGTATTATTATTATTCTGTGAATCGGTAATAAAAAATGATTGTTTCGTGTGTCTTATTATTTCGAAACCGTGATTTTTTTTAAAAATAAATATGATTAAATAATTTCCGTGACGGAAGGACAGATCCACAGACACGACCTGGGGCGTCAATTTTTTACTATTGTCTACCAGCAGACCTTATAATTTATAAATGATTAACCGTTGCAACATTAGAACGATTAGAAACGATCACGGCAGACGGTTAGAGTAGCTAGATCATCATGTAAACGGCATTAGTGACGAAATCACGTGACAAACCGAGATACGTTTTATCAATGCGCCAAGGTGAAGTGTAACATTTTTCTCAATTGTCATAATAATGATCTTGAATCGATTCACACTGAAAAAAAATGTGGCTGCATGCTAAACGACGAGTGAAAAAAGCGTGATAATTTTTCATAGTATAATATTAAAGTTGTGAGCTGTGACAGGTTCGTTAGAGATGAATAATTGGATTGACTCGTCGTTCGTCTTTTCAAGGGGAAAAATGAGTAATTTGCATAATGATCAGTACAATATATATATAAAGTAATACCCCCAATAGCGCGTGTTCCGATAGCGCGAATTTGAAAATAAATTGCGGAATTCACCCTAATAACGCGGCGCATTCTATTCATGCATAGCTCGACCGTAAACGCTCCTATGTGTTGATCTCGCTCGCACATATATATGTTCTCATGTGTGCAAGTGTTCAGCACATTTCTCACCATTCACGTCTGATTTAGACAATGAACCACGGATATCTATTTGTATGTCGGCGATCGCATGCATGGCAACCGCATATTTCGTTCATCTAAGATTCATAATATTTGTTTACATTGTTCTTAGTTAAAGCAGATTTGTATTTTTTTACGAAATATCCGTAACCCTAAATTATGTATGTGCTTCATTATTCCGATAACGCGTTGTTCCAATAACGCGGTCCCAACTTTCGTGCTATTACTGTATAATATATTTTTTAAATGGAATAAATTTATGAAATAAAGCTAAAACAATACTGTGGTTAAAATAGATAGCACCCTCATGCCTGAGGATCGTGGCCATTATTGTTCCGAATCTTCTTGATTGTCTCTCTCCATGATTCTCTGTATTCTGTATCCCGCATCGCAGCTACTACGGTGGAGACTTTGGCGGTGTTCACTCTCCCTGCCTCCTTGTACGTTTCCAAGCGCGACGAGCTTCTCTAGGCTCTCGTTTCTTCTGTCGAGATGCCTAAAATATCGAAGAATCCTCTTGACACATATGATGGAAAGTCGGTCTACTTTGTCGTTCCCCTTTATGGTTCAGGTTTCTACGCCGTAATTGAAAATTGAGAATACCAAACTCAGCAAACGTTTTTTTTGTCTTTGTTAAGGGGCGCGACAGTAGTCCAATAAATGGATCCCACCGCTGCCACCAAATGTTAAGGGGGCGCGACAGTAGTACCGAAAAGGTAACCCACCGCTGCCACCAAAATGTTAGGGGGCGCGACAGTAGTACCGAAAAGGTATCCCACCGCTGCCACCAAATGTTAGGGGGCGCCGACAGTAGTCCAATAAATGGAACCCGTCGCTACCTCCAATGTTAAGGCACCCGAGCTCGCGTATCAAAGATTGCACGACCGCTGGCGCCAAAACGTTCGATCGTCCGGTAGTTGACGATCGCGCTCAGATCGAGATTAGAGGTAAGAAAACACGCTTTGTTTTATATTGATGTTTATTGAAGAAATGAGTCAGATGTCGTCAGTCCGATGATGGAATTATAATGAAAAGTTCCGGAGACGAATCTCCGGTACAGAGATGATGATAAGATCCCAAAGTTTCCCGAATTTTAGATAAATTAATTATAGATCCAGGGCATTATCTGGTACAGGAAAATCACGGAGATGTGACATACATGACGTCCAGTGCGAATCGCCCTGTCAACCGTCGAACTGACAACTATCAACTGCCGACTGACAAAAAAGGGGTTTTTGTAGCAGATATGAAAAAGTGACGACTTGTTGTCTAGTAAAGGGATGCGGACGCTCTGATTGGTCCGTCATCTCGGAAGAGGGCGCATTCTATATAGTGAAGCATAAGAACACGAAATGTGACCATTGATTTTATAACATCTTTATGGATATTCTTCTGTTTTTCCAAATTGTCAATAGCTTTGACATTGAATTTTTAGTCATCCCTATTCACCATCTTATCTCTGGATCACAATTTCCGTTAAGTAGTGATCCGAGATATAGAATTATTCGACCCTCTCCAGATCTGGAAGATTGACAGATTTGGATAGCCGATTACTTCTGTCGAGTCCTACTTTTTTAGTTAAACAGACAACTATCTTGAGCAGATCGGCCATTTCTTCTTCGTTGGTGGCTATCAATATCGTATCGTCAGTATATCTTACCGCTATTTAAAATCCGCCTTCCCAGTTTCAAGGGCTTTTCTCATGATATACTCCCCGTATCTCACTCCTTTGAGCACTTTTCAAACGAATTTGACTACGCCAAAATGAATTGTCCTTCCTAAATTTAATTGAAATAAATTTTATAGATATATTCTATACGTTTTCTATAGCATGTAGTGTCATACTGATTCGCAAAACTAGATTATTGAAGATATATTCGCGTAAAATTGAGTAAATCGCGTAAAAAATGTAACAGTGTCAACCGAAAAAACCGACATTCATTATTCATACACATATCATTGGCCTTCTACCAATATAATGATTTTGCATATTTTTTTAACATGATATATATTTAACTACATGATGTAAAAAAGTCATTAAAATGCATCCATTATATATTGATTTTTAATAAAAGTGTATCTTTAATATTGTTTAGTTAGAAAATTATCACTTATAAATTCGGCCTGGACGCTCAACAGTCATTGGCCTTCTTGGTTTCTCAAATTTAGGGTCTAAATCATTGGATAAAGGGGTCCAAGTTGACGTTATCTATAACGACTTTGAAAAAGCGTTTGATCATGCTAGATCCATTTTAAAACTAGATCATTTTGGGTTCTCAGATAATCTCGTACGATTCTTCTCGAGTTACAGAGAGGAAACAATGCGTGACATACGACTCCCAAATGTCATATGCTTACAATACACCTTCCGGAATTCCGCATGGATCAAATTCGAAATGATATTCATCGGGTTCTTAATTGTAAATTTTCACTTTTCGCAGACGTTACTTCAACGGAAGATGCCATTTCGTTATTGATTCTTTGCACGATTGGGCAATATTTAATTGTCCTCCATTAAATATTGTAAAATGTTAAACAATGACATTTTCTAGATCAAAGAAGTCTATCGTCTTTAATTACAGACTTGGGACCGTAAATCTTTCTAAGATATCTTTTGTTAAAGATCTCGTTATTCTGTTTGATTCCAAGTTTAATTTTAGTTTACATGTATCGGACGTGTGTATGAGATCATCAAAAATGTCTTGAGAAATTCTCATTATTTACATAGCACCTTAGTTATACGAGTGCCATGTGAGGACAGGCGCTCTCAGAAACTCTCCGGTAACCAGAGCTATTACTCTGCTCAACCACTTGGTCGACGATCTTTTTTTTTGGTTATTTTACATTTTTATATATCACTTCTTTTGTTTTATATGTTGAAATTATTATGTATTATTATTTTTATGTTACTATGGATATAATACATGGGATATTCTGTAATGCTGTTCATTATAAATAAATAAATACATAATTAAGTCAGCATTAAATCAGCTGATTTTAGACAGTCATAACATGTATATAACACGCCGACGATTCGGCGCGAACCAAATCGACCCCGACGATTCAGCACCGACAATTGTGAAAAGCGACAACTAAAATCCTGACATAAACTCCATAAACAGCGCCATTTCCACTTATAAGAGTATAAATTTATTTACTTACATAATATATACGCAATTATTTTATTTGTAAAGAAACATTTAAAACTAATAACAACATTTAAATGGATTAATTATTTTTTATCAATTTACTAATCAATTCATTTTGTATAACAGCAATATACTGACTTAATCAATTATAAGAAATTTACAATATATGTAATTTCTACGTTTTACATTTGTCACTTTTCGGTGCCGAATTGTCGGCCCTGATTTGGTCCGCGCTGAATTGTCGTTTCACCGTTACATATATAAACATATTATTTTTATTATTATGATGCAATATAATATGCATATGTCCATTCCTCAACCACCAATCCATTACCGTTCGTATTAAAATCGTCTTGGAACGGATGCAACAGGCGCACTCGATCTCGTTCTGACCCACATTTCGATGGAGCAATTGTTGCAATTCGGCGGTGACGGTTTTCGCCGTATTTTGCACAGATTCAAAATAATATAATCCGAGCACACAATTTGCGACATGTTGGCCCACAGCCGAACAAGGTCCTTACGGTTGCATTGCACCCATTTACCTTTCACCTGATACCAATCAAACATTGTTACTTGTATCCGTTTACACTTTGCTCTTTATATCAAGGTAATTTGTATACGGTATCAACATTTACTCGCTGTTATAGATGAAAATGTTAGGTCTCGGCTATCGTGGGTACATGCTTTAAACCAATTAAATACTCGAATAAAAAAATAATAAATTGATTCTGTTTTTATGAGGCTTTTATCGGACGTATGGGATCAATTGAATTTTTTTTGGTATTTTTATATTAGTCCCTAACGAGCTGAAACAGTTCTGGACAACAATTCCAAACCGGTTCTAATTCCAAAAGGTCTGCAGAAAGGCGATGCTTCGATCCCTGGATGGTATAGTAAAGTGACACGCCGACAATTCCGCGCGGACCAAATCGGCACTGACGATTTGGCGCGAACAATTGTAAAAAGCGAAAAATAATAACGGCACTACACCCGCGCCGAAATAAATAAATATATTTAATAAATACACCTGTCCCTCGATTAACGCGGTAGATACGTTCCACGAAAAAC